>MJUU01029257.1:73473-91486 GCA_002080025.1 Modiolus philippinarum | reverse complement strand
AATAAAGTGTAAAAGCAAAGTTTTGCACTGACCGGTACATATTTAATTATTAAAATGAAGATTTATCAGTAATTTTTTATCACATTTTTTTCATTTTCATGGAATTTTGAACAAAATAATGTGTAACAGGAAAGTTTTGCACTGACCGGTGTATATGTAATGACTAAAATGAAGATTCATCAATATTTTTTTTATCCCATTTTTTTCATTTTCATTGAATTGGAACAAAATAATGTGTAAAAGGGAAGTTTTGCACTGACCGGTATATGTTTAATGACTAAAATGAAAATTTATCAGTAATTTTTTTATCACATTTTTACATTTTTACATTTTTACAATTTTTTTTACCAATTTTCATATTTATGGAATTTTAAACAAATAATGTGTAAAGAGAAATTTTTGCACTGACCGCTATACATGCTTTGTTTTGGGTCGTTTTGACCTGGATATGGGATGTTGTCTCCTTGACATTTACCCCATTTCCTCTATTTGACTAAAATGAAGATTCTTAAGTATTTTTTAAATCACATTTTTTTCATGTTCTTGAATTGCTAAGAACTATCAGATACATGTATTGATAATGACTTTCAATCTTACTAGGAATAATAAATCAACGCTCGGTGAGATTCGTTTCGCCGGTAATTTTTCAATTTACCTGTATCAGTCATCCGTCACCGATCATCCGTGCATAATTAATTAGATTTCTGTCTATTCGATATCCGTCATGATTCAAGAGTCAAGAGTCGCATCATTCATTAGTCATCAGTTAATTTTACTATCCGTCAGCCGTCAAAAGTCATGATTCAGCGATCATTCAGCGATCACTCACCAGTCAACGATCAGTCAAAATGGAATGTTGACTGATCCAGGGACTGTATAATATCTTCCTTTCTAAGGTCATTTTTGACAAAAGATGTATAAATTTGGTATCGTGAGAAAGGAAAAAAAGTGATAAGCAAAATATTTCAATCTTATAATGTAATTTTTGGAAAAATACATATAAATGTTGTGTTGCGACAATTGAAAGCACTGACATATAATATCTCCAACTTTTGAGTACATTTTTGACAAAATATGTATCAATTTGGTATCGCAAAAAAAGGAAAAAAGCTGAAATGCAATTTGGGAAAAATACATATAAATCTTTTGTCGCGACAATTGAAATAAGCACTGACATATAATATCTCCCACTTCTGAGGTTATTTTTGACAAAAGATTTATAAATTTGATATCGCGAGAAAGGAAAAAAGCTGAATTGCATAACAATTCAATCTTATAAGGTAATTTTGGGAAAAATACATATAAATGTTGTGTCGCGACAATTGAAATAAGCACCGACATACAAGATCTCCAACTTTTGAGAACATTCTTGACAAAATATGTATAAATTTGGTATTGTGAGAAAGGAAAAAAGCTGAAATGCAAAATATTTCAATCTTATACGGTACGTTTGGGAAAAATACATATAAATGTTGTGTCGCGACAATTGAAATAAGCAGCGACATATAATATCTCCCCAATTCTGAGGTCATTTTTAACAAAAGATGTATAAATTTGGTATTGCCAGAAAGGAAAAAAGCTGAAATGCAAAATATTTCAGTCTAATAAGGTGATTTTGGAAAAAATACATATAAATGTTGTGTCGTGACAATTCAAATATGCACCGACATATAATATCTCCCTCTTTTGAGGGTATTTTTCACAAAAAATGTATAGATTTGGTATCACGAGAATGGAAAAAAGCTAAAATGTAAAATGTTTCGATCTTACAAGGGAAATGTCATGTCACTACAATTGAAATAAGCACCTACATATAATATCTCCCACTTTTGAGGTCATTTTTAACAAAAGATGTATACATTTGTATTGCGAGAAAGGAAAAAGCTGAAATGCAAAATATTTCAATCTTATAAGGTATTTTTCGGAAAAATACAGATAAATCTTGTGCCTTTAATCTTATAAGGTAATTTTGGGAAAAATACATATAAATGTTGTGTCGTGACAATTGAGATAAGCACCGACATATAATAACTCCAACCTTTTAGTACTTTTTTGCCAAAATATGGATAAATTTGGTATCATGAGAAAGGAAAAAAGCTGAAATGCAAAATATTTCAATCTTATACGGTACGTTTGGGAAAAATACATATAAATGTTGTGTCGCGACAATTGAAATAAGCACCGCATATAATATCTCCCCAATTCCGAGGTCATTTTTAACAAAAGATGTATAAATTTGGTATTGCCAGAAAGGAAAAAAGCTGAAATGCAAAATATTTCAATCTTATAAGGTAATTTTGGGAAAAAAACATATAAATGTTGTTTCGCGACAATTGAAATAAGCACCGACATATGATATCTCCCACTTTTGAGGTCATTTTTCACACAAGATGTATAAATTTGGTATCGCGAGAAGAGAAACAGCTAAAATGCAAAATATTTCAGTCTAATAAGGTGATTTTGGAAAAAATACATATAAATGTTGTGTCACTACAATTGAAATAAGAACCTACATATAATATCTCCCACTTTTGAGGACATTTTTAACAAAAGATGTATAAATTTGGTATCCCGAGAAAGGAAAAAAGGTGAAATGCAAAATATTTAAATCTTATAAGGTAATTTTGGGAAAAACACAGATAAATGTTGTGTCGCGACAATTGAAATAAGCACCGACATATAATATCTTCCTTTCTAAGGTCATTTTTGACAAAAGATGTATAAATTTGGTATCGTGAGAAAGGAAAAAAGGTGATAAGCAAAATATTTCAATCTTATAATGTAATTTTTGGAAAAAATACATATAAATGTTGTGTCGCGACAATTGAAAGCACTGACATATAATATCTCCAACTTTTGAGTACATTTTTGACAAAATATGTATCAATTTGGTATCGCAAAAAAGGAAAAAAGCTGAAATGCAATTTGGGAAAAATACATATAAATCTTTTGTCGCGACAATTGAAATAAGCACTGACATATAATATCTCCCACTTCTGGGGTTATTTTTGACAAAAGATTTATAAATTTGATATCGCGAGAAAGGAAAAAAGCTGAATTGCATAACATTTCAATCTTATAAGGTAATTTTGGGAAAAATACATATAAATGTTGTGTCGCGACAATTGAAATAAGCACCGACATATAATATCTCCCCAATTCTGAGGTCATTTTTAACAAAAGATGTATAAATTTGGTATTGCCAGAAAGGAAAAAAGCTGAAATGCAAAATATTTCAATCTTATAAGGTAATTTTGGGGAAAATACATATAAATGTTGTGTTGCGACAATTAAAATAAGCACTGACATATAATATCTTCCTTTCTGAGGTCATTTTTAATAACAGATGTATAAATTTGGTATCGCGAGAAAGGAAAAAAGGTGATAAGCAAAATATTTCAATCTTATAATGTAATTTTTGGAAAAATACATTTAAATGTTGTGTCGCGACAATTGAAAGCACTGACATATAATATCTCCAACTTTTGAGTATATTTTTGACAAAAGATGTATAAATTTGGTATCGCGAGATTGGAAAAAAGCTAAAATGCAAAATATTTCAGCCTAATAAGGTGATTTTGGAAAAAATACATATAAATGTTGTGTCGTGACAATTCAAATATGCACCGACATATAATATCTCCCACTTTTGAGGTTATTTTTCACAAAAAATGTATAGATTTGGTATCACGAGAATGGAAAAAAGCTAAAATGTAAAATGTTTCGATCTTACAAGGGAAATGTCGTGTCACTACAATTGAAATAAGCACCTACATATAATATCTCCCACTTTTGAGGTCATTTTTAACAAAAGATGTATACATTTGTATTGCAAGAAAGGAAAAAGCTGAAATGCAAAATATTTCAATTTTATAAGGTAATTTTGGGAAAAATACAGTTAAATCTTGTGCTTTTAATCTTATAAGGTAATTTTGGGAAAAATACATATAAATGTTGTCTCGTGACAATTGAGATAAGCACCGACATATAATAACTCCAACCTTTTAGTACTTTTTTGCCAAAATATGGATAAATTTGGTATCATGAGAAAGGAAAAAAGCTGAGATGAAAAATATTTCAATCTTATCAGGTAATTTTGGGAAAAAAAAAACATATAAATGTTGTTTCGCGACAATTGAAATAAGCACCGACATATGATATCTCCCACTTTTGAGGTCATTTTTCACACAAGATGTATAAATTTGGTATCGCGAGAAAGTGAAACAGCTAAAATGCAAAATATTTCAGTCTAATAAGGTGATTTTGGAAAAAATACATATAAATGTTCTGTCACTACAATTGAAATAAGCACCTACATATAATATCTCCCACTTTTGAGGACATTTCTAACAAAAAATGTATAAATTTGGTATCCCGAGAAAGGAAAAAAGGTGAAATGCAAAATATTTAAATCTTATAAGGTAATTTTGGGAAAAATACAGATAAATGTTGTGTCGCGACAATTGAAATAAGCACCGACATATAATATCTTCCTTTCTGAGGTCATTTTTGACAAAAGATGTATAAATTTGGTATCGCGAGAAAGGAAAAAAGGTGATAAACAAAATATTTCAATCTTATAATGTAATTTTTGGAAAAATATATATAAATGTTGTGTCGCGACAATTGAAAGCACTGACATATAATATCTCTAACTTTTGAGTACATTTTTGACAAAATATGTATCAATTTGGTATCGCGAAAAAGGAAAAAAGCTGAAATGCAATTTGGGAAAAATACATATAAATCTTTTGTCGCGACAATTGAAATAAGCACTGACATATAATATCTCCCACTTCTGAGGTTATTTTTGACAAAAGATTTATAAATTTGATATCGCGAGAAAGGAAAAAAGCTGAATTGCATAACATTTCAATCTTATAAGGTAATTTTGGGAAAAATACATATAAATGTTGTGTCGCGACAATTGAAATAAGCACCGACATACAATATCTCCAACTTTTGAGAACATTCTTGACAAAATATGTATAAATTTGGTATTGTGAGAAAGGAAAAAAAGCTGAAATGCAAAATATTTCAATCTTATACGGTACGTTTGGGAAAAATAAATATAAATGTTTTGTCGCGACAATTGAAATAAGCACCGACATATAATATCTCCCCAACTCTGAGGTCATTTTAACAAAAGATGTATAAATTTGGTATTGCCAGAAAGGAAAAAATCTGAAATGCAAAATATTTCAATCTTATAAGGTAATTTTGGGGAAAATACATATAAATGTTGTGTTGCGACAATTGAAATAAGCACTGACATATAATATCTTCCTTTCTGAGGTCATTTTTAATAACAGATGTATAAATTTGGTATCGCGAGAAAGGAAAAAAGGTGATAAGCAAAATATTTCAATCTTATAATGTAATTTTTGGAAAAATACATTTAAATGTTGTGTCGAGACAATTGAAAGCACTGACATATAATATCTCCAACTTTTGAGAACATTTTTGACAAAATATGTATAAATTTGGTATCGCGAGAAAGGAAAAAAGCTGAAATGCAATTTGGGAAAAATACATATAAATATTTTGTCACGACAATTGAAATAAGCACTGACATATAATATCTCCAACTTCTGAGGTTATTTTTGACAAAAGATTTATAAATTTGATATCGCGAGAAAGGAAAAAAGCTGAATTGCATAACATTTCAATCTTATAAGGTAATTTTGGGAAAAATACATATAAATGTTGTGTCGCGACAATTGAAATAAGCACCGACATACAATATTTCCAACTTTTGAGAACATTCTTGACAAAATATGTATAAATTTGGTATTGTGAGAAAGGAAAAAAGCTGAAATGCAAAATATTTCAATCTTATACGGTACGTTTGGGAAAAATACATATAAATGTTGTGTCGCGACAATTGAAATAAGCACCGACATATAATATCTCCCACTTCTGAGGTCCTTTTTAACAAAAGATGTATAAATTTGGTATTGCAAGAAAGGAAAAAAGCTGAAATGCAAAATATTTCAATCTTATAAGGTAATTTTGGGGAAAATACATATAAATGTTGTGTCGCGACAATTAAAATAAGCACTGACATATAATATCTCCCACTTCTGAGGTCATTTTTAATAAAAGATGTATAAATTTGGTATTGCGAGAAAGGAAAAAAGGTGATAAGCAAAATATTTCAATCTTATAATGTAATTTTTGGAAAAATACATTTAAATGTTGTGTCGCGACAATTGAAAACACTGACATATAATATCTCCAACTTTTGAGTACATTTTTGACAAAATATGTATAAATTTGGTATCGCGAGAAAGGAAAAAAGCTGAAATGCAATTTGGGAAAAATACATATAAATCTTTTGTCGCGACAATTGAAATAAGCACTGACATATAATTTCTCCCACTTCTGAGGTTATTTTTGACAAAAGATTTATAAATTTGATATCGCGAGAAAGGAAAAAAGCTGAACTCCATAACATTTCAATCTTATAAGGTAATTTTGGGAAAAATACATATAAATGTTGTGTCGCGACAATTGAAATAAGCACCGACATACAATATCTCCAACTTTTGAGAACATTCTTGACAAAATATGTATAAATTTGGTATTGTGAGAAAGGAAAAAAGCTGAAATGCAAAATATTTCAATCTTATACGGTACGTTTGGGAAAAATACATATAAATGTTGTGTCGCGACAATGAAATAAGCACCGACATATAATATCTCCCACTTCTGAGGTCATTTTGAACAAAAGATGTATAAATTTGGTATTGCAAGAAAGGAAAAAAGCTGAAATGCAAAATATTTCAATCTTATAAGGTAATTTTGGGGAAAATACATATAAATGTTGTGTCGCGACAATTAAAATAAGCACTGACATATAATATCTCCCAGTTCTGAGGTCATTTTTAATAAAAGATGTATAAATTTGGTATCGCGAGAAAGGAAAAAAGGTGATAAGCAAAATATTTCAATCTTATAATGTAATTTTTGGAAAAATACATTTAAATGTTGTGTCGCGACAATTGAAAGCACTGACATATAATATCTCCAACTTTTGAGTACATTTTTGACAAAATATGTATAAATTTGGTATCGCAAGAAAGGAAGAAAAGCTGAAATGCAATTTGGGAAAAATACATATAAATCTTTTGTCGCGACAATTGAAATAAGCACTGACATATAATATCTCCCACTTCTGAGGTTATTTTTGACAAAAGATTTAAAAATTTGATATCGCGAGAAAGGAAAAAAGCTGAATTGCATAACATTTCAATCTTATAAGGTAATTTTGGGAAAAATACATATAAATGTTGTGTCGCGACAATTGAAATAAGCACCGATTTACAATATCTCCAACTTTTGAGAACATTCTTGACAAAATATGTATAAATTTGGTATTGTGAGAAAGGAAAAAAGCTGAAATGCAAAATATTTCAATCTTATACGGTACGTTTGGGAAAAATACATATAAATGTTGTGTCGCGACAATTGAAATAAGCACCGACATATAATATCTCCCACTTCTGAGGTCATTTTTAACAAAAGATGTATAAATTTGGTATTGCAAGAAAGGAAAAAAGCTGAAATGCAAAATATTTCAATCTTATAAGGTAATTTTGGGGAAAATTCATATAAATGTTGTGTCGCGACAATTAAAATAAGCACTCACATATAATATCTCCCACTTCTGAGGTCATTTTTAATAACAGATGTATAAATTTGGTATCGCGAGAAAAGAAAAAAGGTGATAAGCAAAATATTTCAATCTTATAATGTAATTTTTGGAAAAATACATCTAAATGTTGTGTCGCGACAATTGAAAGCACTGACATATAATTTCTCCAACTTTTGAGTACATTTTTGACAAAATATGTATAAATTTGGTATCGCGAGAAAGGAAAAAAGCTGAAATGCAATTTGGGAAAAATACATATAAATCTTTTGTCGCGACAATTGAAATAAGCACTGACATATAATATCTCCCACTTCTGAGGTCATTTTTAATAAAAGATGTATAAATTTGGTATCGCGAGAAAGGAAAAAAGCTGAAATGCAAAATATTTCAATCTTATAAGGTAATTTTGGGGAAAATACATACAAATATTGTGTCGTGACAATTGAAATAAGCACTGACAAATAATATCTCCCACTTTTGAGGTCATTTTTGAAAATCGATGTATAAATTTGGTATTGCGAGAAAGTTTTTTTGAAATTACATATGAATTTAATGTCATAAGCATGAACATAGGAATCGATAAAATACCCTTTTTGGAAGATTTATGAAGAATATAATGTGACGTAACCATGGAATGTATAAATAAAACAGAGGAACGCTATAATTCATAATGGCATTTTGGTTTTAATTTATCATAAAAATATATAGATTAAAAAGAGAATTACGTCGTCGAGTTTTCAAACTTTTTTCTTAAAATTAATTTCGTTATATTAGTATCACATGTTCTGAACTGACCAATCGCTAAGAGCAATCCAAAGCTGCCACGAAGTTCACTTCAAGTGCACTTTGCGATCACTCCCGCGATCGCATCTTCTTTTCAAGTGCACTTGAAAGTGGTCCCAAGTTCACTCTAGGCTGTCATGGAATCACTTTCAACTGCACACAAAGTGCACGCGAGGAACGCTTTTGGAGTGCACTTGGATGGAATGTTGCGTCAGCACCCAACTGTATATGTATTTTGTCCAAACTAACCTTAAAAGATTGAAATATTTTGCATTTTACCTTTTTTCCGTTCTCGCCATACCGAATTGATACATCTTTGGCAAAAATGACCTCAAAAATGGGAGATATTAGAAGTTGATGCTTATTTCAATTGTCGGGACACAAAATTTATATGTATTTTTACCAAAACTACTTTATAAGATTGAAACATTTTGCATTTTACCTTTTTTTCCTTTCTTGCGATACCAAAACTATACATTGTTTGTCAAAAACGACCTGGAAAGTGGGCGATATTATATGTTGGTGCTTATTTCAATTGTCGGGACACAACATTTATATCTATTTTTTACCTCAAATTACCTTATCAGATTGAAATATTTTGCATTTTACCTTTTTTCCTATCTCGCGATACCAAATGTATGTATCTTTTGTCAAAGATGACCTCAAAAGTGGAAGATATTATAACTTGATGCTTATTTCAATTGTCGCGACACAACATATATTTTTTTTATTCGTTTTATATAAATAGTCAGGATTTTACATTACCCTCTACACTACCACCTGACCAGGGTTTCTGAGGGTTTAATTAAATACAACCGACTATTTACAATTTTCTCTATTTTTTTAAAAAGTTAAATATCAATAATAATTTTAATTATAAAACTCTTTCATTCCTCCCGTAGGGACCCATTCACTTACATTTACATACTTGGTATAAACATAATATACAGCAAGTGCTATTTCATAATACATTTGTATCTAAATTGTTGCATGTTACTGTGAATTCATACCATAATTCAACGAAAAAAAATGTATTATTCTGGTTAGGTGAAGTAAAAAATTTGATTTATTAGAGCCCAAAACTTTCTATATGAAACCAAACAATTATTCTTCTTTGCAACCGATTCCTCAAGAGATTGATACCTCTTGATTTTACAAATCAATCCCCTTATATCTGGTATTATACTATTTAACTTACATTTATAAATATAATGTTTCGAAATAATAAATACCAAATTTAAAAACATATTATTTGTGTGTCCCAATAAGGTTTGATATTTTTCTAAGGAAAAATTAACAAAATGTAGTCTTAATAATCTAGACAGTTGTTCCCACAAATCAGATATTATTGGACAAGCAAGAAATACATGTTCTAGTGTCTCTTCATGTATTCTACAAAAAGTACATAAATTGCTATTTACCAGCTTAATTTTATATAAGAATGAATTAGTGGCTATTGTTCTTAAAAGAAGTTTATACTGAAATTCTTTAAATATACATTACTACAAGACTTGTGTAAAATAAAAAAAGTATTTCGACCAGTCTGTAATCTCAATTCCTAAAGTTTGCCCCCATTTAAGAAATTTCTCAGTAGGAAACTGCACATGATTATTAACCAGCTGCTTATACAAAAATTTTACTTTCTTTTGTTCTAATATCTTTTCTAGAAATCTATCAGATGGTACAAAATTTGTAGGGTTAACACAGGTATGTTGTTTTAATTTATCTTTCATACATCTAGGAATACCAGAAATTAAACTATGATAATTCAGGAAGTAATTTGTATGAGTCTGTTGACTAATTTGAAGAACTGGAGGAATTTTTTTGTATCAAAATTGAAAATATCCTTAACAAATTGTATTCCATATTCTTTCCAGTTCAAATACTGAGTGATTTGATCTGTATTTACAAAATTTAGAATATACAGGGAAAGAATATCTTCGGAGGAATCTTTTACCAGTGGTTTAACAATAGAAAAACAGTTCAAAACATCTTTCCAAAATGGTTTTTTCAAACAATTTGATATATTTTTTAATTTATCTTTTTGTAGATGAAGAACTCTCTCACCTCCATATTGCTTAAGCTCAAGATGTTTTGCCAGTCTCCATTTACATTTTCAAAAAACCTTTTTTATCCAGCCGATCTTAAGATATGAACAAAAAGACTGTAAATGTACCATCTTCAAACCACCCTCTTTAAAATCTACAATAAGAGTTTGTCGTTTAATTCTTTCTGTTTTACCATTCCAAATAAAGTTAAAAAATAGCGAGTTTAATTCATTTATTTTACACTCTGGTAAATCAGGTTAAGCTGTTAAAAGGTGCACTACCTCAGATAATGCCAAACTTTTAATCACTGTAATTTTTCCAAGCATAGTTAATTTTCTATGGTGGCAGCTTTTGAGAATAGATCTAACTTCTTTAATCTTTTTTTTTCTACATTAATATTCAGAATTCTATTCAAGTCAAGAGAAAATTCTATACCAAGCAATTTAAAATTAGAGCTTGACCAATTCAAATTGAATTCTAGACATAACACCTGGTCGGAATACTTTTTGTTCCCAATCCAAACAGCCCTAGTTTTGGATGCATTCATTTTCAATCCAGATATTTTATAAAAAGATTCAAAACATTGTAATGTGGATTTCAAGGAATGACTACCACCATCAAGAACAAGGAATGTGTCATCAGCATACTGACTGATGAGTGATTCCTTATCATTGATGGTGATCCCTCTAATATTATGATCAGACTTCATTTTCATTGAAAGAAGTTCAACCCCAAGTATAAATAAATACGGTGAAAGTGGATCCCCCTGTCTACAGTCACGTTCTAAATTAAAGTAACTGGATATATTGCCATTACTTATAACCCAGCTTTGTGCATTTTTATAAAAAGTCTCAAACCATTGACAGAAGGATGGACCAAAATTGAAACTATTCAAGGCTTTCAATAAAAAATTCCATTTATATGTATCGTTACCAAAACTACTTTAAGATTGAATTATTTTGCATTTTAGCTTTTTTCCTTTCTCGCTATACCAAATTTGTACATAATTTGTCAAAAATGACCCAAAAGTGGGAGATATTATATGTTGGTGCTTATTTCAATTCTCGCAAAACAACATTTATATCTATTTTTCCCAAAATTACCTTAAAAGATTGAAATATTTTGCATTTTACCTTTTTTCCTTTCTCTCGATGCCAAATTTATACATCTTTTGTCCAAAATGACCTCAAAAGTTGGAGATATTATAAGATGGTGCTTATTGGAATTGTCGCAACACAACATTTATATGTATTTTTACCAAAACTACTATAAGATTGAAATATTTTGCATTTTTAATGTGCTTTTTTCCTTTTTCGCAATACCAAATTTATACCTCATTTTTTCAAAAATGACCCCAAAAGAGGAAGGTATTAATATTATTTGTTAGTGCTTATTTCAATTGTGTCGACACAACATTTATATGTATTGTTCTCAAAATTACCTTATAAGATTGAAATATTTTGCATTTTACCTTTTTTTCTATTCTCGCACTACCAAATGTGTACATCTTTTGTCAAAAACTACCTAAAAGTCGGAGATATTAAAAGTTGGGGCTTATTTCAATTGTCGGGACACAACATTTATATGTATTTTTTCAACATTTATATGTATTTTTCCCAAGACTACTTTATAAGATTGAAATATTTAGCATTTTTATTTAGCTTTTTTCCTTTCTTGCGATACTTAATTTGTACATCTTTTGTAAAAAAATTACCTCAAAAGCGGGAGAAATTATATGTTGGTGCTTATTTCAATTAGCCGCGAACCAACATTTATATGTATTTTTTCCAAAACCTACCTTAAAAGATTGAAATATTTTGCATTTTACCATTTTTCCTATCTCGTGATACCAAATTTATACATCTTTTGTAACAAATTACCTCAAAAGAGGGAGATATCACATGTAAAAAGGTATATCGCGACATATAAAACTTTTTCAAAAGGATATGATAAAGTAAAATACCTTAACAAATGAATAATTTTGATCATTTGTAAAGAATTAGTTTCAACCGCATAATAAAAACCTCCTTTTTCAAACATATTTATGTTAAGATTCATAAAAAGCTATAACGCGACATATGAAACTCCTTCAAAAGGATATGTTTAAGGAAAATATTTTTTTTAAAAACTGAATTTTAATCATTTGTAAACTGGACCTGACAAAACAAAGTATCAATAAGGTATACACGGGAAGCGGGATTTGCTTTTTTAAACTGGAGGGAAACGGAATCGTGGCAATAAAATCACTAAAAATAGACCTGAAAACGAGAAAGGGTGTCCAACCTAAAGTGAAATTATAATTCTATTTTTATCTCAGATATACGACATATTGTGTAGAATAGTGGCACGGTTAGGTAAATATTCCTTGTCTTCGAAACAGGAAGTAAAGAGGCAAAAATACGGCAAACTGTGAATATGGTCGGTGATCATAGAGCAATGAAAATATTTACTGCAGTACTCCATTTTCAAACCAATGAACAGAATTAGTCTCTAAATTTAGATATACGTGTATTCGATCAAATTATGAAGTGATGAACTCTCAACTTAATTTGCTGACTGGAATACATGTTGTTATAATTCTACACATATATTTTCAATTTTGGAGCCGGAATATATTAATATCTGACTTTAATGTATTGGCATTTGTTTCGCATTTACTCATCCATATAGAACCCCAGGAATAGAAAGCGCTACATGGAAATATATTTTATTTCCTCAGTTATCGCGTAAAAAGCGATCTCGTTTTTTGTAGTGATCCCTGCGACAGCTTCTAAGTGCACTTGAAATTGACTAGTGAACGCGAAAATAGCTGTCATGGAATAACTACCTATTCCAAAAAAGTGAACTTCGCGACAGCTAGGAGAACTCGAAGTGCACTTGAAAAGTGAACTTCAAGTTCACTTTAAGTGCACTTTTTGGAATGTTGCGTCTGCACTCATCTGTAGCTGTTGGTAGAAATTTTCCTGTTCTTGTAGAATATTTGACTGTTCAGATGCACGGTTGCAATTACTGTCCATTAGTTCTGTAATCCTCTTATTTACTGAATGTTTTTTTTAACTTACAAAAAAAAAAAAAAAAAAAAAAAAAAAAAAAACCCGGTGCATTTTCCCTTTTTTCGTGCCAAATGGCTAGAGATCTGAGTAACATTCCAGATATGAGATTATCTCTACTCTTTTCCAAATCAATCTTTTTTGATTCAATGAATCAAGAATTTCATTATTTGGATTTGTATTTAAAATATTCTCTTGTTCTTGAATATCAGATTCAAGTTTTTTAAATGTATCCTTATGAATTATGGGTTTTTTTTATACTATATTCAATAGAAAGACTTCCTATTTTCACCTTGATTACCTAAAAAAAAAATTCGTCATCACATTTTAGTTTGACTTCAAATAAATTTTCAATATCCCCGGACAAAAAATATTCATCGACTTTTTCTTTTATACATTGTTTAACTTTCACACATAATCTCTATCATACAAAAACTTCGAATTAAATTTCCAATAGCCCTTTCCCCTTTTGGCTTTACACGCAGTAAAAGTAAACATAATAGCCGAGTGATCTGTACGGTAACCTGGGATAATACTAGCTGTTTTCATTAGAGAAACCATGTCTTCTGAAACAAGAAAATAGTCAAGGCGACATTGTCTTATTTGAGTAGATTGGCGCCAAGTATATCTTCTTGCTTCAGGATAACAAACTCTCCAAGGATCAACAAGTTCTAAAGATGACTTGATTTCTTCAACTTGTTTATTACAATTTGGATTTCTGTTATGCTGAATGTTTGAAATATCAATATTGTAGTCTTGGACTACATTCCTGTCACCACAGAGCAGCACACTGGTATTACTGAAACTCACCATTTTTTTTATAGATTTCTTGAAACAAGTCGGGTTCATCTGTATTGAAAACATACAAAGTAACAAAAGTCAGTCGTTCTTCAAAAAGACTCAGGTCTAAAATTATGTAGCGACCGTTTGAATCAATAACAGCATTATGAACAGTGTAAACTAGGCCCTGACAGAACATAACACATACACCAGATTATCTACTACTGTGTTGACTGATATAAATTTTACCACCCCATTCATCCTCGCATTGTGTTTCTACTTCTTTAGAACTGTGGGATTCTTGTAGACATACCATAGATACATTCTTTTCTATAATCCAAGAAAAAAATCAGTTCGTTTTTTTCACATTTGAAATTATAACCCTTACATTCATTGAAAAAACCCTGACATTAGTTTCCACTGATGTCTACACTAAATATATCTAAAATAACTATGATTTGCATTCAAATATAATATCGTAATAAACACTGACATACACAAACTCTATCAGAAGATGACACCTCTTTTTCTCTCATATATTTATATAAATCCACAAATTCCTTTAGTTTGGCGTAAATATACGTAAAAGTACAAAAAGTGTTATATAAAACACATCATAAGTAGGATACAAAAGCAGATAATGATAAGGCTGTATCAGTAATATACCAGCAAAAAAAGTCAAAACCTCGTCTATCTGCATGGCAAAACAAATACTTTAACTTTAAATATGTTTTATTGTCAAATAAAACAGACAATAGGATCAGACACAAGTTTACAAAAAACGTCTTGTCCTTACAGAAAGATATAATACAATATTAACATAAAAAGGTTGAATATATAATAATTTTAACTTTTAAATTAAGTCTGCAAAGACATGAAACAGGGATAAAGATGGCAGTCTAGTTTGAAATGGACACACGCTACAGTTCAGTTACTTTAAAGGGGTTAGTTTGGGATAGTTTGGAGTTAAACTGCTAGACTATCATAAAAGATAATGAGGATGAGGCACGGTCACAGCAAAAACTACGGAAGCATATTAGGGACATGCGTAAAAAAAATTAAATTATCTCGCCGCGGCGAGATACTAATCACCACGGCGAGTTACTATCTCGCCACGGCGAGTTAACAAAAAACGTTATTTCGCCGCGTCGAGTTAACAAAAAAGATTATCTCGCCGCGGCGAGATACTATCTCGCCACCTCGAGTTAACAAAAAACGTTATCTCGCAGCGGCGAGTTAACAAAAAAGATTATCTCGTTATTATCTCGCCATGGCGAGTTATTATCTCGCCGCGGCGAGTTAACAAAAAAGGTTGTGTCGCCACGGCGAGTTAGCAAAAAGGGTTATCTTGCCGTGTCGAGTTACTTTTTTATGCTGCGGCGAATTATTATCTAGAGGCTCAAATGAGCCGGTTTGGCTTGCCTAGTTTTAACATCAAATATTTATCTCAACTTTTAAATGTTGACCTCTTCCATAATCCTGAATGCTTCTGTGAACATGTGCCAGAGTGCCAGAGGACTCAAGTCTTTTTGGTAGCGATTAATTAAATGAGGATGAAAATTAAACCTCCTCTTTTTTTTTTTTTTTTTTTTTTTTTTTTTTTTNTTTTTTCGTCGTGCAGCAGTATATTAAATGCAAAACGATTAAACTGTCTGATTACAATCTTGAACTTTGCTGCTGTTGTTGATAGACTGTATTTATGTGTATGTGTTCTTATATTCTGACGTTTTCATATTCATAAATGTACTTAATGTATGACTGTAGTGGGTTGTAAAAGCTTATTTCCAATCCAGTGTTGTAATTTTAGAGCAGTAAATATGTTTAAACTAAACTAAACTAAACTAGTTTTCAGGTACGGTGCACCAGTCAACAAGGCTTATATTGCCATAAGTAAAACTCACGCGGCGAATTCCTGATAAAGAAAAGCTAATGTTTTCCACGCTGATTTGTTTTGTCAAGTTTAAATACCATAAGAATTTAGAGATTAATTTTAAAAAAAAGGGTTGACATGTTAATTTCCACGGACCATGAAATTCTTAAGCAATCTTGTGTAAATTTTTCATTATTTTAAGACATTTTGTCTGATACTTCAATAAAAAACTATAAAAGATGAAGTTTCAATTTGAATAACAAACACGTTTGACATGTCAAGATCTTCTTTGTCTGCAATTTGGAACTAAATCTGAAGATGATAGTTGAATTATTGTCCTTTTACTCGTAAACTAGTCATATTTGTTTTTAAGAAAGGTCCGGACAAATTGGAATCAAACTTGGCCACAATGGTTCTTAGATGGTCCTGTTGAAAATTCGAGCCCACAGGGTCCAATTCAAGATAGCTGCAAATGGGGATCAACAGGTGTTAACTAATGACCTAAAATGCGTGCGTTGAACGTTTTACTGTTGTCTATCTGCGCCACCGCAGATCATCAAGTTGTATGCAATCTGCGCTTGAAGAGCTTAAACTTCAACAAAATTATCCATGTTCGTCTTGATGCAGATTTCTTTTCCGGGCATAGATTGCTTAGTACTGAGAGCAAGTTGCATATATTCAAACAATACCTTTAAAGAATTTCATATCTTATTCAGGTTACATACATGATACCCTGGATGTCAAGTAATATTTCCTGAGGCGAAGCCAAAGGAAATGTCATAAATATCAAGGGTAAGTCACGCTATGTACCCCGTCTTTAACCTGAATTATATTTATTTTCCGATGAACAGTACCGGGGAATGAAATGAATCCCTAAAAATTCTAATTTTCGATCCATAATGCCGTTTTCATGTAATGAAACTGTAAATTCCCATGATCACATTTGTTCCCTAGCTGTTTTACGAATAAATGTTGATATTCTACGAATGACATCTAATCACAACAGGCTTACATCTATAAATCGGAATATATTAAAATCGTACTTTAGTTTGCGTTTTGGTTAATGGGGACGCAGAATGGCTTACTATGTGGATACTAATTGATTTCTTTGGTTATATTGGAGTTGATTTTATGCCAGACTTAACTAATCGATCAAATTGATAATCGATAACTCATCAATAAAAATCGAACAGTAATCGAATGATTAGTTCGACTAATCGAACATTTATCTTTCAAACTCTTTGAGGAGTTTGACCGATTATTTTTATTAGAAATTTGTGATCGATAAGTGATCACTGAAATTTTCCTTTAACTTTAACTCCTCAGAGAGTTTGATCGATAAATGTTCGATTGGTCGAACTAATTATAAATGTAATCAATTGATTACCGTTCGATTTTTATTGATGAGTAATCGATTATCAATTTGATCAATTAGTTGTGTCTGGTTTTATGCGGAATAAAAACTGATTGGATGAACTATATAATTTGCGTTATTGTGTATTTTATGTATTTTAATTTGGTACCGGTCATTATTGTTCGGAATTACAGCATGCTGTTCAAGCTGAAATATAGTGATAAGGAAATGCATTATAAATCCAATAGAGTTCTTTTTTCCAAATTCATTTTTTTTTCTTTTTTTTACAGAAACATTGTATTATAAAGGACGGGGAACGCTCGGAAATGCAAACCAAACCTTTTTGTGCATTTTATGGCTATGTTTTTTTTATGTTCTTTTGTTACAAGCTGTGTAACTGATAGCCGTTGAACTGCAAATTAAACAAACTTAAATTTCCTACATGTGTATTTTGTAACATGTGCATGACTG
>MJUU01029257.1:52922-73464 GCA_002080025.1 Modiolus philippinarum | reverse complement strand
TTTTTTTTTTTTTTTTTTTTTTTTTTTTTTTTCAAGCATACTACTGAAAATGATTTCATTTTTTATCACAAAAGACACGGATACAAGGATATTATATCCGATTCCGAATGCAGTTCGTGTTTCTGCCACCAAAGATGTAAACGTACATCAAAACCTAAAATTCAAGACTTCGAAACATGAAATAACGAGTCGTGGCTTGAAACGTAAAACACTATATATAGACTGCCATGATTTTATGTTACCATTCCAAGGAAAATTACTAAAAATAAACATTCCATTGAGGGGAATTGATCTGCTTTTATTTTTATTTATCATTTTATTTCTTTCTGTTTTTGGACCAAAGGGGTTCATTTAAAAAAGAAAAATTCAGAATTATTCATAATGTAATCTGTAGTACTTCCATTTACAAAATTGTTCTCCAAGGATGCAAATTTTACGGACCAACAGTAAAATGTTTAATCTGCAATTTTCGCCCCCCAAAATTTGCCATCTGCACCCAAAATTTGTAATTAATATGCATTTTGACCTCAATATTTGTCATCTGCACTCTTATACTTGTAATTTGTGCCCAACACTTGCGCCTCAATACTTGTATCTGGTATCCGATACTTGGAAACTGCGCTTTTCTGATTGTAATCTGCGCCCGAGCGCATACTGCAAAATTATGAATTGGAAGTGCAGACCGCATAAAACTTTTGAAATAAGCGAAGTGTGCCGTTCGCACAGATTTTCACGTAGTACCTGCCTCATATAATTCGCCATATGTTATCGACTTTGCTTAGCCATATTTACCAGTATATTTACAACCATGAAAATTAAGCTTTGCTTCCATCTAATTTTGTGCTCTTATGTAAATTAATAAATAAATATCTTTATTTAGAGAGAGTAATTTATTTGAACTAGACCAATTTTCAATAAGTCTCTCTCTTAATAACAAACAGACAACAATAACATATCAATACACAAATAATATACACATTCATTAGCTTAATAGCAAAAACAATACATATCTATTAGAAATTAAATAGTTTATAAAAAATTTTGAATTCAAAAACAGTTTTCGAGTTGTTGAGATTTTAATACTTTTGGTCCACTAAAAGAGAAGCTTGTTTAATATATTTCTGTAATAAGTTTTTGGATAAAAAAATTGTCTGATGGTGAAAATCTGGTAATGTATGATTCATTATCTTTTGCAGAATCAAGTAATAATGATAATAATAATAATAATAATAGCTTTATTTAAAGAGGGTAAACTTGTTTGGATCAAACCAATCTACCACAAGGCCCTCATAAACATATTTACAATACAAGTTAAAATAATATACAAAGAATAATTAGCATGATATACAAATACAATGACCATTCAAATAACATATACATTAAAATTAAGGAAGGAATCAAAAATACATTGACTTGTACATTCTCTTAAATTCAAGAACAGATCCCGCTATTTGAACATTCACCGATAAGCCATTCCAACATTTAGGACCACTGTATGAAAAACTTGATTTGAATAGTTCTGTCCTAGTGTTTGGAAGTAATAAAGTTTCTTTTGATTTTGATCTTGTATCGTAAGATGTGGTAATATTTTTGAGTGGTCTTAGGAGATTTTGAATATATAATGGAGCTAAATTATTTAATGACTTGTATATTAAAAGACATTTGTGATAATCAATTCTTTTGTCAAATTCTGCAATGCGAGTTTCTTTGAACAATTCTGAAGATGGTTTTTCAAAATTGTATTCATCAAGTATTATCCTTGCCGCTCTCTTTTGCAATTTCAAAATGTTATTTTTTAAATATTTACTACAATTTCCCCATATTGTACAGCAAAAATCAAAATGTGGTAGAATATATGCATTATAAAATAAAATTCTGGTATCAGAATTCAGATATTTTTTTATGCATCTCAAGAGAGCTAGTAAAGCATTTACTTTTGAAACAATATGACTGATATGAACAGACCATGTTAACGAATTATCTAAAAATACACCAAGAAGTTTTTCAGACGAAGTTTGTGACAAAGAAATGTCATTTATGCTTAGTTCAAGATTATTATCTATTGTAGAAAGCTTTTGTTTTGAGGCTATACACATGCAGTGGGTTTTTTCAGTGTTCAAATGCATCTCATTGTCGTTGCACCAACGTAAAACATGATTTAGATTATTATTCAGTTGGCTTCTTATAAAATCGATATCTTTTCCAGCAGCATATAAAGTACCATCGTCAGCAAATAAATGAGTTTTTGAATTTTGCATATAAAAAGGCAAGTCATTGATATATAATAAAAACAATATAGGGCCAAGGACTGAACCTTGAGGTACCCCAGATTTTATATCAAGCGTGCCAGACAGGCAATTTCCAACTTTTACTACTTGATTTCTATTTGACAAGTATGATTTAAACCAATTTAGGCAGTCTGTCGAAAATTTGTATTGTTTGAGCTTTCTCAGTAAAATATTATGATTTAATAAATCAAAAGCTTTCGCAAGATCAAGAAAAACAACACCAATCATATTACCTGTATCAATTTCCTTTAACCACTCATCAACAAGTGCGGTTAATGCTGTTTGACAAGAGTGATATTTACGAAATCCAGATTGAAAATTGTGTAGTAATTTAAAATCTTCTAAAAAGTCTACCAGATTGTTAGCAACGTGTCTTTCTACAATCTTTGATAATAATGGTAGAATTGATATAGGTCTATAACAAGAGATATCGTGTTTCGACCCTTTATTTTTGTACAGTGGCGTAACTTTTGCAAGTTTAAACAAAGATGGAAAAATCATTTTTGATATACTCAAATTAAATATATAAGTTAATGGGTTTAATATATGTGTTATGGTCTCATGTTCATTTACCCCATATCCTTTCGTAAAATATTACAATGTAATCAGCTGACATTTTTAAAAATTTTGCACTAAGGTTATCCAGACCAGTAGATTTATTTTCGTCTAAAGACTTTAACTGTTGTAAAACAAATTTTGTTGAGATAAAAGGAATTTGAAATGTAACACTATCTGGAACTCTTGACAATATGAATTCGTCAAGTTTATGGTCCGAGTTACTGTCACTCGTGTTTGCTGTAAGATTGTACTTGGAGGCAATATTTGTAAAATGAGAATTAAATAAATTTGCTATTTCTGATTGATCTGTGACTTTAGCATCAGTTGTCTCAATAATACAAGGCATTTCCCTATTTTGAATCCCGGTAATGTCATGTAAATGTTTCCAAATTTTTGAACTTTTATTGACTTCGTGATTATTTATTAAACTTGTATAATATGATACTTTTGCTTCATCTATCAAATATTTTGTTTTATTTCTCCAATGTCTGTAATTTTGGTCATCTCTTTTCTTGTGAAAATAATCACGGTTTTTCATTGCCGTTAAAATCTCTTCATTCATCCAGTTACTCTGTTTTGTCTTTTTCACTCTTTTTGATATTAAAGGGGCATGTTTGTTTAAAACTTCACTAAATATATTGATAAAAAATGAAAGAGCTTTGTCAGGATTATCATATGAAAGGATATTATCAAAAGGACAATGTTGAAGACCATTTAAAAATGAAAGCTGGACAAAGTCTTTCATAGATCTATATGATATATACTCATGACAATGTTTTGGGGACCTTCCAGAATTTCGACAATGAGTTAAGCACACTGGATAGTGGTCACTTATAGCATATTCTTTTACTTTAAGAGATTTAATGTTATTTGGTTGATTTACATACACATGGTCTATCAAAGTAGATGAGGATTTTGTAACTCTGGTAGGGGTTGTAACGATTTGAGAAAAATTAAACATGTTCTGTAATTGAATCCAATTTCCAGATTTTTGTCGCGAACATGAAAGATCGAAATTGAAGTCACCTAATATTATAGTTTCCTTATCCTCATATTCAGCTTTTAATAACATATTTTCAAAGTTTACCAACCAATCTGCTGAACTGTTTGGTGGCCTATATATATAGCCAATCAGTAAAGGTTTTTGAGAATGAAAGCACACCTCAAACCAAATAGCTTCTATTGTACTTAATTCTAGATCATCTCGTCTTAATGTTTTAAATAATTTAGATATATAAATAGCAATTCCACCCCCAGCTTTTGCATTCCTGTCTTTTCGATAAATGTTAAAGTTATTTATATCTATCTCTTCAGTTTGAACAGATTTAGACAAAAATGTTTCACAAATGCAAAGAATGTCCACATTAGACTGCTTTTCTGATAAAAGATATCTTATTTCTGATAACTTTGGCAATATGTGGTTGATATTTAAAAAGAAAATTGTCTGCAAAGAAAAACGGGTTATGAAAATCAGTTTTCACTTCACCATGTTCATTGTTAATTAAGAAAATTAGAGCAAAGTAAAATATAAAAGCAATAACAATAGACAAAAGATAAGTATGAGTGTCTGATACAGTTTTCTTTTCAACTACCAATAGTTCTGAAACCTCGTCCGTTGTCTGTTTTGTGGTTGGTTGTAATCCAGTCTGTATGGTACTTGTGCAGATCTCCTCCCTTTGTTCCTCTCCAAATAAAAATTTGTGTTATTTGCATATGTTAAATCCAGTAGATTTGCAGCACAGGATAAAATATTTGAACTTAGTAGTTTTGTTCCATCAATGTTAATATGTACGTGGTCTTGAAATAGCTATTGATTAGGAATATTGCCGTGTAGAAAATCTAATGTATTGTCCAGTATATAGATTCCATCTCCGTGTAAGTACTGTAATCTTCTATTTACTTCAACAATAACTTCATTTGCTTATAGGTTTTATAATAATAATAATAATCATGATTATCATAATAGAAATAATAAAGGATAAGTATTTGATGTTCAACCTAGGCAAGCCAAACCGGCTATATTAGCCTCTAGATAATCATTCGCCGTAGCATTAAAAAGTAGCTCCCCGCGGCGAGATAATCTGTTTTGGTAACTCGCCGTGGCGAGATAGTAACTCGGCATGGCGAGATAACTTTTTATGTTAACTTGCCGCGGCGAGATAATAACTCGCCACGGCGAAATAGTAAGTCGCCATGGCACGATAGTAACTTTCCGCGGCGAGATAATCTTTTTTGTTAACTCGCCGTGGCGAGATAATAACTCGCCACGGCGAGATAACCTTATTTTGTTAACTCGCCATGGCGAGATAGTAACTCGCCGTGTCGAGATAGTAACTCGCCGTGGCGAGATAGTAACTCGCCGTGGCGAGATAGTAACTCGCCGTGGCGAGATAATAACTCGCCGCGGCGAGATAACCTTGTTTTATTAGCTCGCCGCGGCTAGATTACCTTTTTTGTTAACTCGCCGTGGCGAGATAGTAACTCGCCGTGGCGAGACAACCTTGTTTTATTAACTCGCCCCGGCGAGATAATCTTTTTTGTTAACTCGCCGCGGCGAGATAATCTTTTTTGTTAACTCGCCGTGGCGAGATAATAACTCGTCACGGCGAGATAATAACTCGCCGTGGCGAGATAACCTTGTTTTGTTAACTCGCCATGGCGAGATAGTAACTCGCCGTGGCGAGAAAGTAACTCACCGAGGCGAGATAGTAACTCCCCGTGGCGAGATAATAACTCGCCGCGGCTAGATAACCTTTTTTATTAACTAGCCGCGGCAAGATAGTAACTCGCTACTGGGAGATAGTAACTCGCCGTGGCCAGACGTTAACTCGCCGCAGCGAGATATTAAAAAAAAGTATGCATGTCCCTAATACGCTTCCGTAAAAAACTGAATGTATATTTTTATACACAAAGAACTGACGAAAAGTCTCAACGAGGACTAAATTTCTGAGAAGCGTCCAGAATTTTTAATGTAAAACTGCAGCGATTTGAAGACCGTCGCAATCAAATCAGAAGCATATATTTCACTACCGTTAACAGTAAAAGGAATATTTAAATCGTTTAACCTTCTGCTCAGAATATCTCTTTGTGCATTATATCTAGTACAATACAAGAAAAGTGTTCTACGTTTTTAATATTATTGCCACTTGCACAAGCCGGGCTTTGTAGGATATTCGCATGATATTTTTCATAGTTTAAAGCACTACACGTGTTTCGTAGTCTAGAATGTAACACACTTAAGTATCTGTCACCCATTCCATAGTTTTATAATACAAATTTTGCACGTTGATCTTAAAATTATTTTAATCCCCATATCTCTCATTTCTGTGTTTTAAGAAGCCCACAACTTAATAGTATCTGGAAAAAATGAATTTTGATCAATTGTTAATCTCTTATTAAGTTGAGAAATACTGTTGCGGTTGCGTAAATTGTAACCTATATTATCTGAGATCAGTGCGGTATTACCTGCTGCAAATATTTTGGGGGAATTTCCGTTTTTAATTTTATGAAATAAGTTTAACATCTTCACTTCCCTCCTTATCGACAACTTTTTCCACCCACTTTCACGATGTATTGAACCTAACCTTGCAAAAATCAACATCCCGGCGACAATTCTAGCCGCTTCAAACTGAACTTTTCATTCATCTTAATTTTACCAAAATTATCCCAAACTTCAGAAGATTATTCCAAAATAGGTCTTATAAAAGTTAAATATTTGTTTTCTAAGGTAAGAACAAATGCAAAGTAATTGAAAAATTGGGAGATAAAGGCAAAGTACCTTCAGCACGATATAAACTTGATGGAAAAACAAACAAATGAAGGGATAGGAGTAAATGTACACTTGAAGCAGAACCCTTCGCTAAGCTAGACTGAGCATTCTGTTTTATTTATGGCATTACAATAATAAAACTGAAAGCTAAATTTAGAGTCTTATAATCTTAATTTTGCTTCTCTGACATCGCACTTATAACAATGGTTAATTACTGAGATTTTTGGTGTCAAAGTACACAGTGCATTCGATACTTTATATATAATTTTCATGCTTTAAATTTTTGCAAGATTCAAAATACCGGTCAAATGTCCAGCAATGGAAAACAAAAAATCAAATAAGTGAGAAATAACAAAATACCTAAGTTACTGTTAATTTATTTTCTGGATTTGCGCATTTCGAAAACTTATGTCTCATCAGTGCAGATCAAACCAAAACGTTTGGAAGTCAATTAACCGAAAAACATGGGGAACAAATAACCAAAATGATCTAACTAGAAAATTCAACTAAGGACAGAGTTACGCATGAGTGAGATACTCCTTAGTGTTAAACAAAATTTTGCACAATCACTTTTTGGGTCAGCAATGAAGTACTGACTACTGGGTTGGTGAATACCCTAGGGGACTAACAGTCCACCAGCAGAGGCATCTGCCAAGTGGTAATAAATAATAAGATGCCGGAGTTACTGTTAATTTATTTTCTGCATTTGCGCATTTCGACAATTTATGTCTGATGAGTAGTGAACCCTGATTCAAAAACGAAATATTCAAAGGCAATGGCAACGTAGGAAAATACATCACATTAGTACGATTCAGAAAAGAAAAATTGTAGACACACATGCACAGAAAACTTCAGTTATGAATTTAGAAAATACTATCACATACTATGAAAAAGAAAGGTAATGGGGTAAATGTCAAGGAGACAACATCCCATATCCTGGTTAAAACGACCTCACACCATATAGCAATATTTTACGAAAGGATATGGGGTAAATGAAGCCCTAAATGGCCCCAAAAAGGTTAGAAAGTGAATAAATCAATGGAAACAAACCACATCCAATGACCAAATAACTAAATACCGAAATTACTGTGAATTTATCAAGAAAATATCAAGAATATCAAAATATCAAGAAACACAAATTTTATAAGAGGACAACGACAAGCCAATGACTATGTTTTTATCTTAATACAATATTAATGTTGAAATATGAAATTATGACTTATTTATAGAACTTACAGGCAATATTAAATTATTTTTGACTAATCTGCATTAATATATCTTTATTACAAAATTTAAATCATTTGATAGACATGAACATCGTTGAAATACATAATCAATCAAATACCGAAGCAAAAACGGAAAAGGGGGACAGCTAAAATAAAAAATCAAAAAATCAACAAGAGTATCATTGTTTGAAAACACGGCAAATAATTTTGGTCACAAATTGAGGAAACCTTACGAAGACAAAACAACCAGACACGCATAAAAATGAAAGATTCAAAACGTAAGCACTTGCAGTGTGAATCCCACAAAACTGGAGGTAACAGCAAGTGAACCGGAAAGGTAAGCATGAACTGTTAATAACTCTTTATTTCATATTTTTGTGATCTGGTACAAAAACAAGCATATAAATTGTTATAATTTTTAAAGAACTTGTCAGCTTTACTTCAACACTGAACAACACTTTCTCAACGCTAGACATTTCTTAATAACTAAGGTAGCGTTAGACCTGTCGGTGTAAGTTGTTGTTGAGTTGCTGCTGGTCACATGCCATAAACCGGTTAATGCCACCATCTTTTGAAATGTCTGTAAAATTCAGGACCATTTCATTTGACAATTGTTCGGTGAATTGCACCTGTTTTTATATTTTTTGCCCTTTCGATTTGGGTGTGAACAATTCTTTACGATAATTTGGTAATTACCCCAATACACTATTTAACGGGTTGAGGAAAATTTCCATTGGGATACTATAAATGTATCCAATTGCGATATATAGTTATACCCTAGTTGATATAAATGACTAGTTATTTGTAAATTATATTTATGGGTTTAATTGCGCATCACTATACATCGAATTATAAAAATGTATTGGATTAGAATTTTCGATACTTTTGTTGTCATAAGGATTCTGCAGTTTTCATTTTATCATAAATGATTGGAAAAACGAGCCAACTATCGTTCTTTACTGATTCTTTCAAAGAAAACCCTATCTATATTCGAATTAGGCAAATTGTGATAGCTCAAAGATAAAAAGTTATTGATTATCAAATAATGAAGGACAGAGAAAATTGAAATGCAAGTGACTTTTGATTTCCTCAAGAGTTTTTTCTTTTTGACCTTGTGTTAAAAAATATAATGATTTAAGGATGTAACAATGGTGTTTGAAACTACAATATATTTGCATGTTTCCATAACTAAACTTCAGTTTACTTACATTATAATTTCACAGACTTCCGTTATTTTTTTCGTTGAGTTGTAGTTGTGACGATATTACATTTTCACAGAAATAATTGTATGATCATCGCTAGCTAAGGGTTACGATTCCCTCCTCTCTTCTTTACCCTTGGCAGATCAAGCCACATGTTTGGAGACACGAGTTTAAACTTATCTCCCATTGAAGTAGGTTTTTCAGTATATAATTTAGTGTAAAAATTTAAGATCATTTATGATATCTAATAATGTCAAAATTTAAAAAATATATAATCAAAATCAGGCATTTAGCCTATTTCCTAGGCAATAAGCTAATGCCTAGTTATTTAGTTATTGCCTGAAATTTTCCGGCATTAGGCATATTTCCTGATATTGATGTCAAATTCTGACTATTTCCTAGGCAGAAATGAATGTTTTGAAATGAAATAAAGGCATTGTTCTCATGAATATTTTTCATTTAATTTTAATTTTTGAACAGAGAAAACATACATATTAGTAAAGGCAGTTTTTTACTCAACCCCAACATAGTTTTAACCTTTCTAAATACTTGATAGATTTAGTATGATCTTGTAATTTTGGTTTTTAGAATTGCATAATAGATCAATGAGTCTTTATGTTTTTACTACAAGCTTAATTAACGCCCAAAAAAGATATTCTCACCTAATTTTTGGGGACCAGTTTTCATTTAATCTATGAATGCCAGAGATCTGAAACATTTTCTGGGTTATTGTCAAAATTGTGTGTTTTTCTATTAACAGACAGAACTTTTACCTTGATTCTCTCTGAATGACGCTGACTTAGTTTGAAATTTTTTAAGATTCTTTTGAAATACGTCAGGAATATTTCTGCAAATTTTATTTCTTTCTTTTGTTTAGAATTGAAATTCTCAAAATTTGGTAATAATAACCAAAAATGGAAAAAAAAAAGAAAAAACAAAACAAACTTTCATTTGGTGACAAATTCAGAACTTGATGAACAGTTTTCATCAGTGTGATAGCAATTTTCTGAATATTTGGGACTTTTGATTTTGACCACTCCATCAAAAGATGATAGTGTGACTTTTAAAAGGTGAGTCAAAAAGTATGAAGGGATGAATCTTTTGACACCTGATTCTAATAGTAATTATTAATAAGCATAGTTCAACATAAAAGAATATTAGGTGCTGGCATTTTCATTGGCACTAAGAATATTTTCTCTCTTCAGGATCTGGTCCTTCTGCATGTGTAGTGTTACTGTTGTCCATCAGTAGGTCTGTCAAGCTTTAATTAAGTTCTTAGTTAAGGTCCATATCTCAGGTACTAGATACTTGCAAATTAAGTAAGTTTATAAAAATATTTTGTTAAAAAAGCAAAATTTCTTTCATCCGTTTATCAGATCTAAACATGACATAAAACCGGTTTAACCCATCAATTCTTTTGAAAACACTGTACCAAGTCAGGACCATTGAGGTCGACAATATTTCCGGAGATTTCCAACTGGTTTGTCTTCTTTGTTTCATAGACTTCTACTCTTGACAACTCTGTCGGGTAATTTTGTTATTGCCCCCATTTAAACCCGATAGTTTATCTGAATTGAGTATGTTTGCACAACAATCGATGCTAGTGTAGGAAACTGTCTTTGCACAAGCAAGTACCATTTATCAAAACACTTGTGACAATAAGTGACCAGGAAAATGTTGGTAATGCAAAAAGTAGTAATAAGCTGTAATTTTGATTATAAAATAAAATGATGTATTTCTAGTCTTTGCTACAATTAAAAAGGTCACCAGGCAATAAGCCTAATGACTGGCCATTTTATTCAGGCAATATGTCTATTTCCTAGTCTTTGAGACAAATATTTTACGAAAGGATATGGAGTAAATGAACATGAGACCATAACACATATGTTAACTCCAACTGCAATAATTTTAATGAGCTGTATGGATCGTTTTAGTTTGAATCGTTTCAGCAAGTAACATTACTGGCTAGGAAATAAGCTTAATGCCTGATTTTGTTTTTTGCCGCTAACATATATATTTAATTCAAGGAAAATAAACCCTCAAAAGTAAAGAAACATTACAAATCCTTCAAATTTTGCAAAATTAAAAAATCAATCCACCCTTTATTTTAAGTTTTAGTTTCGAATTATATATTTAAAATATTATTTCAAGTATTCTGATTTGGTACAGCTAAGTCCAACTGCAACCAATCAAATCCGTGGATTTAAGGCTTCAGAAACCCAGATTTTGATCCGCCAAGGAAGAAGAGGAGAGGAGCGGGTCGTTACCCTCGGTCGGCGAAGATTGTGTATGACTTACGCGCTTTAAATGTCTTTGAATGTGAAATGCAGCATCATTAAGCCGACTATAATAGGTCATTTGATCGCTTAAGTCATGAAATTCCTCATGTTTTGTGTTTCATAACACTTCATTGAAATATAAAAAAAGAATATAATTAAAACTGACATTTCTCAAATTGAGATAAAACCATATTACAACAAGAAGATAACAGTAAATACCTTAAATGGCTGAAAGCTACAATTACATGCTTTAATCCACAAGTGAACTGAACTACAAAAACACACAAAACAGACCAGAGATAAACATAAATAACGATAGGATAGCCTGACTTGGTCCTGGTATTAGCAAAAGCTAGCGGTGTAGGGTTTAACCGGTTTGTGGGTACCCAAACCTTCCCTTTCTGTAACCTTGATAGAGCTCGGTTGCTTACAAATAGGTTACTTAAGCAATGATATGTAACCCATAATTTGAGGTCATTACCACAGAAGTTTTACGTCAACCTCACCATCTTGTGGACCACTATGGGATATATGTTTCCCAGATGACAATAGATCTTTCTTGTTTTTTTCCTCTCCCGGATTTGACTTTAATACCGGATTTGTCATATTCAACACAGTGGGTGTCTTGTAAGAAGCAGGAGATGCTTACTCTACCATTTTTCACTGGGTCCGTGTTGTTCACTCTTGCATGTGTGTGTTGGTCTTCATGTTTCTTTATGTGTCGTGCTCATATCATGCCTTTGTTTCTTTGCTTTTCCGATGTTTCCATTGTTCTTGGATTATTCGTTTTAGGCTGACGGTTCGGTTTTCACTCACTTTACCATAACACAGATACGAATAAAATCCAATACAGGTAGATTACTAACTCTATGACAACTATCCTGAAAAGTAAAGAATAGGACAAAACGTAATTTAGAAAGATGGGTCACAGAGTACTCGCCGCTAAACTTCCAGCTAGCTCAATAAACATGATTTGCTAGTAAAGGACTGTCGCACTACTGAAGAAACTTCAAGAAGGGTTTGGTAGAAAGCCGTCATGTATTTAAGTAGACGTTAGCAGTGAGCCAATTTAACGGATTCGTTATGAATATCCCGTCGATTTTCACTATTACGTAATTAATGTGAGAAACCGCCAATTTTTTTTTTCTGTATTTTGTATAAAGATAAGTGAGAACCGAACCGTCAATCAAAAGAAAGAACAATCCATAGACAATGGCAAAATCAGACACACTAAGAAACAAGGACACCACTTGACTACGGAACAAAAAAGAAAAACGATGACACACATAGAGGTGAACAACATTGACCCAATAAAAACCATGGGTGAGATCAGGTGTACCGGTAGAGTAAGCATCTCCTGCTTCTTACAAGACAACCGTCGTGTTGAACATGTCAACTTCGGTAAAAAAGTCGAATCCGATAGAGGAAAAGCAAACTTTAGTTGTCATCTGGGTATTTTTAACAAAATTTACATAAAATAGAGGATGAGAAATTATTATTGTAATATGCTCTTTGCGATATACGTTATATTAAGATGGTAAATGTTCAAATCTTCTGTAAAGCTTCTACAAAATTTGTAACATTCTTGCAAAAGTTTGAATGTGAGAGTAAGATTACGTTCATTACATTCGTCAAAGGTGGAACAAACGTGTGAAAATCGTAATAAGTGAAATTACAGTAATTAGGATAACCTTTTAAGATACGACAATATCATTCTTATTCATTTAGGACAAGTTAAATGAAGTTTAAATGAAGTTTAAATAATGGCTTACCAATAGACTAGGATTTTTTCAAATAGGCGGCATTTAGCAGCGAGGATTCTTCAATTAATATTTTAAGATTACGTTTTCCCACATTTCTTCCCTTTTAAGATAGTGGTCTAAGAGATAGTAGTCTACTTGCATTGGGTTTTATTCGAATGTTTTATACTAAAGGGATACCGGTTTAACCCTACCGCTAGCTTTTCTATTACCGGTACCAAACCAATCTATCCCGAGTACCGATTCTGTCTTCCAAATGTGTTTTTTTCTAATGCGATTCCCTTGTAAATTGTGGTTTGTGACTACAATTTGAGGCCAATGTTGATATTTACTGTTATCCTTCGCTTTTTATTGTTATTTGTCTTCGTAATAGATCATTATTTTCTTTATAGCTCATTTGCAGATCTTTGCACTCATAGGCCAGATAACCCAGAATTATTTGTGGATATATTGCAAAGTATTGGATTAATCGGCACATGTCCTTTTAAGATAAACAGTTATAACGATTGTCCAAGAGTGATACCGTTGAATTCATTTCCACCGAGTGTCGCTAATTTACTTGTAAGTAGATTGTTACGCTAAAATATATGCAACTTTGTATAGATGTAGTCTCTTCCATGAGTATATTAAGTTTCAAGCTAACGGGAATAGATACTATTGTGCGTCTTATGTGAATTTAGATAATGCATAAAGCTATCTCCGCAACTAATGTCGAATACCTTTTCATCTACACTCTTAACCAACATATACACTCGCATACCTGCTAGAAAGAAACTGCCATCCTAAACAATGTGTAACTAGGATCCAACATGAACATTCAACTTGCATTCGTCGAATCTTTTCACAAGACAAGACATTGAAACACAGTAGCAGAGCATTATCTCAAGATCTTGTTAACAGGGGTATTAAAAAAAAATGCCAGGAAAATTATTCAAAAGGTATCCTCGAAAGACCCAAGAAAATTATTACAATATCGAGAGAAAAAGAAGAAAAATCCATGCACCCATCCATCCACACCTATCTCAATTACCTGCTTTAACCCGTGAATTCATGCAGATTCTTCATGCGTCAACAAAAATGAAAAACCCTGTCCTGAAGGTCACCTAATGCCATTCCTTTGACCCAAAAATCTGAATTATCTTCTCGATCGAGCAAACTACCATCGCCCGAAAATGGACAATTTAAAACATTTTCAGATAAATAATGTGTTCTGTGCCAATTTAGTTCTACTACAAAAATCTTAAAGAGCAGTAAAATTCCCTCAAATTCGTATCGACTTGTACTGTGAATGCATTAGGAAAAGGGAGAGATCAAAGGCCACTGCAATAAATTTAAATTTCACAGGTCATGACTTGAAACATATGAAAGTAGTCCTAATTGAGAGACATCGATTGCAGACAGAGATTCAAAGGCAAATCAAAGAAAGTTCTGGATAGAAAGGTTGAGAGCCAGTTTGAATATAAAATATTGAATCAAATAACATTTCTAATAGTTGTTTGACACATGTACCAAGGTCACTAATATTTTCACCTGTGGTAAGATGTGATTATTATTTTAAATTATATCCAGAGTTACATAGTGTAAATTTTGTACACAGTATCCTTAAAATTTTCATTGTGTTTTAAGATAGACAAGGAGAAAGGCTGAATTATAAATATAAACTGTTTCTTTAATTGTGCCATTAATTTCTAATCATGATGTCTTTAATAAGGTCAATAGTGTGCACCCTCTTGATTCGCCACAAAGGAATTTTCGCTTTGTTTGTTTATTTTATTTATTTTCTTTATTTTTTTTTTTTTTTTGGTTTTAATTTAAAAAATGTTTTTTTATTCATTTATTTATTTTAATTGTTTTTTAGTTATTGAATAAATGAAATAAATAATTAAAAGAGTACTCTTTTTAAGTATTGATCTCTACCATTTTTTTTCTTATCTCCGTTCATTCATTCAAAAGAGATGGGGGAAACTATTATTAGTCAAACTAACAATGAAAAACAATTCAAAACTTGTAATGCTACATTTATCTTTTCATTTTAGACGGGGGATTTCAAAGTACATCTTGAATGGATTCATCGTAAAACCATGGTTGGTTGCCTAGATATTGAATTCGCTATTTTGACGCCATGTACAGGCTTTCTATGTCACGGGAGATAAAACAGAAGCCGATTAAATGCGACAATAAAAAATTTTACAAACAATAGATATATGTATATATATATACATCGGCAAACGTATACCAAGCAGCAAGTCACAGCGAGAATATTATAAGGTACGAAATGCTTAACACGAACTGTTTCATGTGTTGAACCCATTATCTGTAACAAATCTGCAATCTTTCAAGAAAAGAAGACAACAGTCACTTCATTTATACATTTTTGTCAACACTGTGACAAAAAAGCATAACCTATATAAAAGGTCATATGCTGAAATCACTTTCCGTGTATCCCCACTTCACATCTAGACCAAGTCCTCATATCTCCGCTCTTCAAAGTAAAACATATTACCTTAAAAATCACCAGCACGAAAGGACAGAATTGAGCCACTTTTATTGCACACCACTTTAAATTCTGATATTTTCGTTTTCATTTAAGGTAGAAGACCAAGTGTAAGGGTGATAACTCTTTAAATCAGTAAGGCATTTGAAAGAGGCAGTTTTATTGTAACCCGAATAATCCAGTCGTTATATTTCATTCACTACGATCGCTTCGTTAACGCCTGATCGAATACACTATGTAAAACGCGTCAATCGGAAGTGCCTTATCGCAGTGCATTGTGGGTTTAAACCGGTCTGTTGATTTTGTACGATAACTTTTTGTTTTTTTTCAAATTGATTTTTTTTCAATTGACCGTAAATGATATCCTATAAACTGACCCCACCGTAGAAAGTACAATGTTTGTTGGTGTTTTTTTTTTCACACGGGTGTGATTATTCTACCATCTGTTTATCTAAATAGAGTGACGTAAAATTTGAAGATCGCAAAATAAACCTTTAATTAACACATGTCACTTTTTTAATTAGAATTACATTATTTTATTGCAAAGCAAACAAATTTCATGAGATGGTTAGACTGTGTAATTCAAAACACGATCAAATGTAACTTTTGATAATAATTAACAAATAAAATAAATTAAAATTAAAACAAAACTGGAACTAATATACGTATTTTCATAATAAAATAAATGTTCATTTTATATTTGGATAACATATCTAATCGGTTTTCGTGAAAACTAGATTTGACAATTTATCAGGAGTTCTTATTATGATCTAGTCTTATATTCCCAACACACATTTCGAAAAGATTCGCGTGACTTCTGTTCCAAGGTCAAAAATCGAGTATCATTTGAACATTGGCCATATCATAGAGTTTTAATCGATGATATTTTTTTTATCTTTATATGCATAACATTCCAAAATAACATTTATCCCGAAAATACTGAAAGTCGCGATTTGAAGTACAAACTGTTTATATTTTTGGTTTATGATTGAGATAATTTCTCACAATCTTTTACAATTTTGTAATATCAAGCACCTAAACTTTACCGTTTATCGATTTTACATCAATATTTTACATCCATATTCCTAAATAACGACGTTGATGTTATAGTTCATGAAATTACATCGATTTCAATTGAATTTTTTATATTCTCAATACACATTTCGAAAATATAATTTACGTTACTTACTGTTCCGAGGTCAAAACAAATCGTGTATCATTTGAACATTGACCATAACTTACATTTTTAATCGAGAATCCTTTTATTTCTTAATGCATAACACTCCAAAATAACATTTATCCCGAAAATACTGAAAGCCGCGATGTGTATAAACTGTTTACATTTTTGGTTTGTTTAAAGTCGGAAGTTCAAACTGCGCATGCGCAGTTTTATCTCGTTGCTTATTGGCTCTTTTCTCCGTACAGCAGCTGACGCGCCCAAACAACATAAAGAATTCAAGCCCTCGTAGAAGGAGAGAATCGGATACGGAGAGGGTCTGAATTATTCGAGTTAGTTTTATTGATGCTTTTTAAGCATTTATAAGCACAATGATCAAAAAGAATAAAATCATCTTAGTTCCTTAGAAGCTTAGAATATTTATGAAATTTATCCTTAACAAACATACACAAAGATTTTTAGGAGTTATGTCCCTTTACCGAGGTTTAGCTCCTTAAGAATCTAGTAAGGTGAAATTAAATAAATCTATGATTTTAAACTGATGCCCTAAATGGAAAAAGCATTGGTAAAGGAATAAAGTCAGCTATAAATATTGAAAGGCTGTGGGCCTTGTTTTCAAGATATTTCACATTTTAAAAAATGACGGGAAAGGCTCTTTTGGACTTTAACCTTAGAATAGCATGGATACATTATTATTTTTTTTAAAATGGAATCTAATAAAATCTTGCTAACTGACTTTAAATGAGCTTCTGAAGACTTTGATGACTAAAAAAATGGGTGTAATTGGGCAAAATATTATACATAGTAATACTGGATAAAATCAGAGAAACCCGAATGACTTTTACAAATTTCAAAAACATCATCTTACTACACCCTTAAGTTCTAACTTTTGAGTTCACTTATTCCTCAAATGAAAGGTTAATTTATAATCTTTACAATGAAAATAAGTTTGGTCGTTTGTCGCCTTTTCGTTGTCTTGGGTTAAAAAAAAATAAACCCATCCTCCTGCATAAAATGATAAGCAGCTTTGGAAGTTGCTGTACTTTCTGTTCTTAACTTATTACTTCTGGATATGCAGAAAATAAATTGGTAGTAACTTCGGTATTTTTGATATCTATTACCACTTGGCCGATGCCTCTGCTGGTGGACTGTTAGTCCCCGAGGGTATTCACCAGCCCCGTAGTCAGTACTTCGGTGCTGACCCGAAAACCGATTTTATTTAAATTTGCAATATATAAATTTTACCAAATTTTGTTTAAAACTAAGGAGAATCTCACTCATGCATAGCTCTGTCCTTAGCTGAATTTTGGCTTTCCTATTCAGACCCATTTGGTTATTTGTTCTCCATCAGATTTTACACGTTTTGGTGAATGGACTTCCAAATGTTTTGGTTTTATCTGCACTGATGAGACATAAGTTGTCGAAATGCGCATATGAAGAAAATAAATTGGTAGTAACTTCGGTATTTTTGATATTAATCCACAATTAAAAAAGAAAACACCGTTAGACTCCATAGATTTTTATTATTTGTGTCAAAATTTTGAAAAAAATGGGACTTCTTGGGATTTTTAGCATTTTAAGTACAGATGGGTGCAGACGCAACGCTCCAAAAAGTGCACTAAAAGTGAACTTGAAGTTCACTTTTCAAGTGCACTTCATGTTCTCTTAGCTGTCGCGAAGTTCACTTTTTGGAATAGGTAGCTATTCCATGACAGGTATTATCGCGTTCACTAGTGAACTTCAAGTGCACTTGAAAGCGGTCGCGAGGATCAATACTTAAAACGAGGTTATCTTATAATATATAGTTTGTCGTTGTTTTTAGACGTTATAGATGAATTATTTACACGACTAGTATTTTCTTCATCAATAATCTCCTTGGAGCTTATTCCACCTCTTAGGTGAGTTTTGGAAATTATCGATTGACAAAAAAAAAACGTCAACTCATCCTGCTCAGCTTTTGGATGAAACACAAAGACTCATCAGTTTCTGTTTTGGTTTGTGTATTCTCACTAGTTATTTATTTCATTTCATTTCATAGAGTAGAGTAGACATTTAATAGAGAACTTCGGATTTTTTTTCTTCAGCCAGCTGCCCCAGCGAGATCCATCAATCACGGGGCCAAATTGGTAAGGACGGGAAATTTACCAGCCAATCTCCAGTCTTGTACATCCTTCCAAGGGAGTAATTTTTTGGCAGCGGTTTTCCAATTTTTAGATCCGAGTTGCACTGACGAGATGTAAACTCATCGAAATGGGCCTATCTGCAACAGTGAAATTCAAATGTAGTGTTGCGTGTCACTCAAATTGTAATGGTCAAATTCCTCAGTGGAAAGATGTTCTCCATAATATTAATTCTAAGACTAACTCGGTTGGTCTTTGACATTAGACGCATATAATTTATTTTTCAAGACCTGTATAAGCAGATTTGCATGCTTATCCTGAGGAACATATAAGATTTCCTAGTTTGTGGCTGTTTTTAGACGTTATATATAAATTTTTTACACGACTAGTATTTTCTTCATCAAGCAGATCCTTGGAGCTTATTCCACCTCTTAGCTGAGTTTTGGGAATTATCGATTGACAAAAAAAACAAACAAAAAAAAACCATCCTGCTCACACTATGAACAGAAAAAAGTACTGTCCATACCAGGAACAGTGATTTTTTAACTGTCATTCACTGTTCTCTGCTGTAGTAGTACTGTGAAATATCTATTAAGGACTGTCAAGAACTGTGCCAATCGGGGACAGTAATTAACAGTAATACCCAAGTACTGTGATTAACTGTCAAGTACTGTAACAGTTACTCGCAGTAAATGACAGTATTTACGACTACTGTCATGCACTGTCCCGGATTGTTACAGTTCATGTCAGTTAATTACAGTTTCACTTGTACTGTCCTGCACTGTGGTGAATTGTGACAGCCAGTCACAGTCGATCACAGTATTACCGTATTTGTGCTAGATTCATGTACATGTATATATATAGACTCTCTTTTTCTAAATCCAAAACTAATAGTTATAAATAACAAATAGAAATATTAATACGTAAGTTTCAGCTTTTAATTTGATTATTTCCACAACTTTTTGATGAAAAATACAAATTGTCAAACAATCAATTATTTCCTGTATAAAATAAAAAGTCAGTGAAATTTACCTAAAAGAAAATAATGTCTTCAATGAAATACCAACTTTTATTTATACTGGATTATTTAATTAAAAGTAAAACAGAATTATACCAAAAAACTATATAATAGAAATAAATAATGAACCAAAGATTTTAAATTTCCCGGCAGGGATAGAAAATTTAAGTCAACATTAAGTTGCAAAAAAAAAATATTTAACCACATTCTCAGCTTATTCAGACGAAATTATACAAATATTTTATTTCACCGAAACATAAATTGTTGCAGCCACGTGTGGACAATTTAAATGTCACACTTTATTAAACAGTTGACATTGTTTATTGGCAAAATAACATGATACAGGGGGTGTACATGTTACTCGGGTGTGTTAATGGAAAAAAAAATTGATAACGTCTATTGAAAGTATTAAAATCATAACGTCTATTGAAAGTATTAAAATCAACAAAACTATATCATTTCAATTGGGGGCCTGGGATTTTTACCCGAGCCGGGAATTTTTTTGGCCCGCAACACGGGACAGATTATTTTTCCCGCTGTTTTTTTTCTTTTTTTGATGGACAAAGTCAGAGCCAGAATATTTTTTTCAACTAAGATGGTGGTCAGAAATTTTTTTGGCAAAAATCAGGGCCAGAAATTTTAAATACCAGC
>MJUU01029257.1:24219-52512 GCA_002080025.1 Modiolus philippinarum | reverse complement strand
TCTAGTAAGTATTTGATTGATAGTGGTCGTTATTAAAAAATGTAAGTAAGAGGCAAAATAATCGGAACTCTCCTGTAGTGTAGCATGAATTTGTTATGAAATGTTCTACAGAAAGGTATTAAAAACAAACAATTATAAATTGAATATCCAGTCTTAGAGTTAAAAGGGCGACGTACCATTACTGGCTGCAGTGAACCCCAAACACTGTCTTTATTAACTCTATTTAACTCATTTGGACGATTATGAGAAAGTGTCGCTTGATAGGTAATACATTCTTTAGAAAAACAAAATATGGTTTAATTTCTCCTATATATGTGCATGGAATAAATTTTCTGAGGTTAAGTTAACTCCTGCTATTATTCATGTTATTTTTCTGTATATTGTCTGCAATTGTCTAAGTGCAAGTTAGCAATGCTTTAACTAAAATATAATAAGTAAAGATTTAAATGCATCTCTTCTAGACTAAAAAGGGAGATAATTCAATATTGGTTCATATTTACACGAGTAAAAATTCAAACTTGCAGAGGGCAGTAATAATATTATTTACACATACTATTTATCATAGAAATTTTAACACGCTTGTAATTGATTAACTATCTGCAAGGCTGGACTACAGTGAGAGTATGTGAAGACGGTGTATTGGATCTCAGTGGCGTTCTAAGTACCATGATATAAAACTCGGTATGATTGTTTCTCTCCTACATTCACAATTGTTGACGACACAAAATAGGAATACCACTCTTACGAGTGTTTCACATGTTAGTTTATATCAAATATTGTGTACCATTAAAACAAGAAACCCTCGAGATCTTGTCATCACACACTTGAAGAAAGAGAAATGATCTGGAGTAAACTATACATTAGGGAAAAAAATAATAACCCGGCTAAACCAATCTTACAATTTAAGCGAGTATTCAATTGCTGTTCCACATCTTGAAATGCCTTCAACGGTAAACAAAATTAGCCTGTATGCATTAATGAATTTCATTTTCGAATATGAATTAATAAACTGCGATGGATTAGTTATACATTTTAATTTTGAACCGAATTCATCAATATTTTCGGGTTATTTTATCTTTGAATGTGTTTTACCACAGAATCAAAGACCGTTGTGACCAAGTTTGATTGTAATTGCATACATGTATCTAATAAATGTTTTCCAGTGCTCCTACTATAAATAAGATATAGATTATTATATTTCAAGAAGACGAAAGGACCTTTGTAGATCTTTGTAGCTAAGTATGGTTCCATTTGAAGCAACAATTTAAAGTAACACAAACGCCAGATATTTTTCACATCTAAAAATCGATATCATTTCCATGGCTTATAAATGTAAAAGGGTCAAACGTTTTTAGGATAACTTCAGTGAGACATTGTTAGCTCCCCTTAATAAGACAGCGAAACTAACAGATTGATATTCAACCCTTAATGTGAAGAATTCTACAATTATTTATAATTTATGGCTTATTTTTAAAGCATAAACGAACTAAAAAGTGCAACATTTATGTTGGAATATTCATTCATTTGTAAACTGGATCCAAATTTTTAAAGGCGAATTTACCTATACTATAAAATTCAGTTGTGAAATTTTGTTTGAGTTCCGATATGTAAATAGTGCATTGTTTTTCTTCAACGCTTTCCCGAATAAGGATTTGACATTACACAGAAAAAAACCTCTAAACGACATCTTTAGGTCGAGTAATGCAAAACATGTTCTATTTAGACGATTCGCATTTCACTGGAAAATTAGTAACTGTATAGTTTTTTCTCAGTAAATAATTACTCTATGCTGGGCCAGCTCTATGTTTGTATTTGCTTACCCCTATGAGTGTAATTTGCAAGTAAATTATTATAAAATAAAGGACCGTCTAAGTTGTCTTTTAATAATCTGCAAAAACCAGTATGACAGCTTTTTAGAATTACCAATAGTATCATTTTTATTTAAGGCAAGAAGAGAAATTTTGATGATTTTCCTCGTTCTGATCTAAAAATCGGTCATAGTGCATGGATTATACCAGATCCAGACATTAATACGCCTGTTTTCAAACGTTGAACTTCGCAAATTGAGTCAGATGACATGATTATATTATCATGTATATTGTGTTATATGGCCATCGCTCGCACTATGCATGTACTAGTATTCGGATCTTCCGCTGATCGGAGATTGTTAATTGAATTGACGACGTTCCAATTACTAAGGGACCGACCATTAAACTTGAAAGGGGGGGTATAGTTTTTCTGGATAAATTTATTTATTTTTTTCACATGCATCAACAAAAATATTTTTTATATTATCATTACTTTTTGGGGCAGAAAGCCTCTTTCAGAATTTTTTTTTCATCATTTTAGCAGCCAAAATATTTTTTCACACAAATTTAGCTCCAAAATATTTTTTGGAAAAAAAAACNNNTGTGTAAACATATATTTGTTCCACCTGACAAAAGTTCCATTGAAAAAAAATATTATAGTATTTATTTATTTAAATGCACATTTGCACCCATATACATTAGGGTTGAAGGCATACATGAACAATAACGAAACCATAAAAAAACAAAACAAAGATTACAAAATGAAAAATCCTGCAGTTGTTGAGTCAGCTCTCCTCAGCGCAAAAGACCTTCGTGTAACGAATGAAGCAGTATACTGCACGATTTGTGGACAATTTAAACATACATTTTATCTGGTTTGCTTTCAATATTTGGTATTAAACGTTTTATTTCCTGTAAATAGTTTTCTCTATGTTGTTATTACATGAAATTAAGAAATGTTCTTCATCGTCAGTAGTGTTGGAGTTGCAGTTCTTACATTTTCTGTTTTGGCGTTTAATATTTTTGCACCTTTCCCTTTCAATTTCTAAAATATGATCGCTGAATCTTAATTCCGTTAGATATTTTCTATTTTCATTTTTTTTTAATATTTTTCCTAATATGTTTCAATTTCATATTTTTTCTTAAATTTACTATAAAGAAACAATTTATTACTTTCTGTGAGAGAATTTGATTTTTTTTTTAAATATTATAAACATTGACATAATATTTCTTCCTTTTGGAACAAATAATATATATCATTTATTCTGTCAGGAACAAATATAATAATATCTGATCCGTGGGACTAAAACCGCGGCTAGCCACAGGGCACTTGTTTTAATCGAATTACACAGCACAGGTGACCCGACAAACTTACCTGAGCACCTTCCGACACGTGTACACATAGCAGGGGGTCAAATTAACATTTTTGCGATGTTTATTCAAACTAAAATGTATTTTATGAAATAAATAAAAATAATCTAAAAATGCATAAAACTTGTGGCATACATATATATTCACGTTTATACAACTTTTTTTAAAATGGTATTATCGCTATATTTTATTTTTATTCCTATAATTTTGTATTTCAGCATTTCTTATAGTATTACGAAAAAAAAATGCATTCAATTCAAATTTAAGCGGAATACACATCAATTTCCCGTTGACACTAGGCATACCTGAAATAGTTCTATTATGTTTGGTGTTTGACGGTATAATGTTGAAGATTAAAACGAAAAAATAGATTATTTATTTTATTAGACGAAAACGATTTATTTATTATTGGTTGTACATGTAACTGCATCAACAAGACATAGAGAGGCGCAGTAGTTGTACTACACAAGCACGATTGCAAGCAGATTGTAGCAACAATTTTTACAAATCCTTGATTGCAGAAAAGTTTTTAATTTTTCACTTCATGACCGCCATAATATATCAATTATTTCTACAAGATGTTTACATAAAATATTTCCCGTATGCTCGGGAACCAGCAATACTCTCAAAACAATAACGTGTAGGTCAACAGATATAAGCCCTGTAGCCTTCTTAAACTGCTTGAATATGAAAAGCTTGAAGGCCGGGTTCGGAACTTTGTATGAAAGTGCATCAATACTAATTGCATCAATACAAACTACAAAAAGTTAAAACTTGGTAATGTGGCAAAAGGCATGTTTAAAAAAACATAAGCGAAAGAAATTTTCAGAAATTCCTTTATTGAAATGAATTGTCTTTTGTTGCAGACTGCAATGAAATAATTTTCAATTCAGAAAATACATAAAGAAAAAAAAGATGAGCAAAATGATTCTTTTTCATATTCAGTCTTGATTTCATTCATGACGAAACACGCTTCAAGTACACAGTATGTCCCTTGGTGACACCCGAACGGACGATTGACATCAGCAGTTGCTAATAGCATTGCACGTGTAAACATATTTTTATGTGTATTGACGAATTACATATTCATTGTATTTTGTTGGAATTGAGTTGCATCCTTGATTCCCTGTAGACTTCACGAATTAACATAAAAATATATAAATAACTGAAACAATTCAAAATGAAAGAATGATTCAATAATAGTTTAAAAATGTGAAGTATATTATTTAATTATCTCTCATTATGAAAAAAAATGAGTTTATTCAACTATGAAAGATTGAATTCACCTTAGTTTCAAAGAAAATAACACTACAACTAGACGCGGCGGACAGGAATAAATGGAGACCCGGAGAAAGGAGAGAGGGGATGTGAGAACAAGCAATGAAACAACGCTTTTATTGATGTTATTCATCTTGAAGTCACTATGAGGCCTTCAACAATGAGCTATGCTCATACCTCATAGTAAGTTCAAGACGGCCCCTAGCACTGGCTTGAGCGGAATTCATTGCTGGATGTCGAGCAAAGCTACATCCATGTTTATCATGTCATGGATGCGGGATCGTCAACAAACATAAAATCAACTGGCAAAGTATTCTTACAATTGCTGTCATCCTTTGCCCGACAAAAAGAACAATAGAAGACAAACACAACGTTAAAAAACCACAGGGCACTCATCGAGTCAATATGCTTTTCGTATAAGTTTAAGCAGAGACATGTCCCTGGTATAAGGCAGCAGCAATTGGATTTCTCCCGGTCGGTGAAATTTTATTTATAGGACTATAATTTATTCGTGAAAAACTTTTTACCTTCTGTTTACACCTCAATTCTACCATTTTTGGACATTACATGTATTTACAGCTGCATTAGTTTTAAACAAAAAATAGTTTTCAGTGCTAAAACGATTTTCCTCTAAAAATTAGAAAGAATCTTTTTGTTTTACCAGTAGCATTATCGGTTATAGTGCGAATTTTCTTACAATGTTATAGGTTTCTTTTTGCACATAGATTTTTTACCATACCAAGCTCTCATCGGGGGTAACTTGACTTCAATCTGACCGGGTCGGCATAAGGTTTAAACCCAAAATTCGAAATTATTCAGGTCATGCGAAATTTTAGACCAGAATTTAACGTAAGAGACGAAAATGATGAACCAGACTTATCCATACTGATATATAAAAGCATACTGATTTCAATATAAACGAGTTTATTTCTATGTTTTCCCTGAATTTCTATGGTCAATTATTTTAGAACAAAATTGTCAGTCAACGGGGAATTAGACGCGAAATTTCTAGAAATTGCTAAAATGAACATGTATACCTGAAATATCATCCCAAAATTTTGCATGAAATTTCCCGTGCGTACATAATTTATGAAGCAGGGATTCTGTTATGATAATGCCATGTTGTGACTGAAGATGCACAACACATTTTATTGCAAACTGATGACGATGCCAAACCACATACGATGTTTTGTACACTGGCGACGATAACACAAATAGAAATACCGATCCTATTATTTATGGAACTGCTTCAATCAAGGTTAACGGTAACTGGTACTGATATCTGTAGTATTATAGAGTAAACGATATGCTCGTTGTATTTTTTTTTTATATTAACAGAGCATTTATACAGAAAACTAAACATCTTTACTTTAGACTTGAAAATGCAAGTCATGTCATATGAATAGTTATGGATAACACAGCACACGAGTTTGTACACCAACACATCTATAAATATGGTCATTTACTGAAATTACTACACGTGTGTACAGTTGAAAATTGTTTATTAATTCAATCAACATTAATTACAGCTGTGTCAAATTAACAAGATCATAAAACAAGTATATTTGATTACCTGTACTAAATAGGAGACATCGATTTACATGTGTTTAAATGGTCCTTGGCTAAGTAAAGTCAAATTTGTGTGTTTGTTTCCAAGAAAACGTTATTTATTTCAACAAACTTACAAAGGGTGCTAGCCTAGTGAATGCAAAATATGCACAGAATGTTTGTGTACTGAACTGAAGATTTGAATAAAATCAAGGCAACTAAATTTCAAACTCAGTTCCAATCAAAGCACCTCTTAAAAATCAGAAAGCATGACCTTTTTTTTAGATATTTTAAAAATGGCTTTAGTGTCCACCAAGTCATGATTTACATGTACATGGAGCTCTACTGGCAACAGTCTTGATTAGATATATCAGACATATAATAGCGAAGGACATACGAGCAAAATGTATAGCCTACGTTGTTAATTTTTTTCTAACAAATTTCTCTGGAGTACTCTCATATTTTCCCTGTCATGCATCTCAGTAAACCACATCAGATATACAAAGGACAGCTATTTATTTAACATCAATATACTGAAGGAGAACATTTTTACATACATATATATTGTTTATTTCTGACACATACAATTTAAGATAGGTATGATACCCACTAAACAGCTAAATGAACGTATCAAATCTATTCAAAGTGATAAATTTATCGCTACCTATAACCTGGAGTACACACTCCGGTAAGTACCCTAGTAAAATTTACGAAAACTGTTGCCTGCTCTGTGAAGACAATATTTTTTCAATTGGTTTGTTATTTTTTCCGCATTTAATGGATGTTGCGAATACATTAATACATAGTATCTATAGTTTATAAGTTGTATAAATAATGCTTCTTTACAAATGCTCAATATTTTTGAATTTGTTGTACTACAGATAATTCAATGCTATCTTATTGGTGCATAAGTGGTTCTCAGTGTTGTTGTTTGACATTGAGGAAAATGAGTATATGATATCCACTTCTATATAAAAAACTAAAATATTTTGCATTATTTCTACGCAAAACGAGGTCTATATTTGAGATAATTTCCTACACCATTCGACACGAAATTGACTACATTTACCAAATGCATAAAATCTTCTCGAAAAAATGTGGTAAGAGGTCATCTGTTACATACACTGTCATAACAAAATCAAATCGAATGCATTTTCATACATTTAGATAACAGATTAAGCCACTGAACTTACCACTTATATACAATTTTGACGGTTTTTCTTTAGGTTTTTGTTGAAATTCGTTGTATAGGACATCCAGAACCGAAAAAAACTAACTGCTGTTTGGAAGGCCAAATAACTAAATACCGAAGTTACTGTGAATTTAAATTCTGCATGTTTCATCATTCGTAGCCAAAAAATGTTTTGGTTCTTGGTGTATTTGTGTAGTGACTACCCTCTCACACACTGTAAAATAGCTAAAATGGACACAAAAAGCTATTCACGGCAATGTTCGACTGCTAATAATCTAGAAAACATTCAAGCGTAGCATATATTAATTTTATTTTCAAGAAGTACATTTACTAGAGACCACTTTACTCGATTTTCGGCAACATGCATCTGAGCATATTCTGAAAATGACTCAACATATGAACAAATTCACGCCTTAATGATCATACTTCTTTGTAAATAAAGAAATTATAGCGTGGCAATTTATAATTCACATCGCGAATTGGTTTTTGATGTATTTTTGTTGTGTACACGTAAAGGGATATGGAGTAAATGTACATCAGACAACAATCTTATACATTCACCATAGAACCCCCAAAACAAGACACTCTTGTCGACGTCTAAATAGAAAAAAAAATATTCATATCCCTTTGCAGATTATAAACACTCCGTCAAATCTGTATGCATGTACGATTTTGAATGGAGATAATTATTTCCTTTTAGATAATAATTTTTAATGCAGTAAAAAACTTTTATCTTGTCGGTTTTCGAGCTAACTTAACTATGCTTTTGGAAAATGACCGTGAAGCTTTTGACCTGTAATCAGCAAAATTAAGAAATAATTCGTGAAATACTAAACTTATCCTGGCTGCTAAGGTTTTGACGATTTGATATTCATATTCAGGGGGGAGGGGGGGGGGGAACTTTGTAAATGAATAATTTAATCTTGGTGTCAATTATAATAGATATTTAATTTTAATTTGAAGAACTAAAGAATATTTTTTTTATGCAAATGCAAATAAATCATTTTGATGTGACATTTGATGTGAATAAAAAAATTTTGAAATTCTCATGAAGACGAATATTTTTTGTAGGCAAAATCGCCAAAACTACACACCCTAAAATTCAAATGGTCGTCCCCTAAAAGCAATTAAATATCGGATATACATATATTTATGGTGCTGACAAGTTTAATGAAATAAACACGAAACTTTCCTTTTGAATGAGTAAATAACGTTGAATGCAGATATTTCTGAGACCATCACCGGAAATTTTAAATGTCATGAAGTTTCGTATGTAATAGCTATGTTACCGTTCTATCTATCTGCAATTTACGGCTGGAAATTAAAAAAACAAACAAACAAACAAACGTTTTGCAAAATAAATATTGGCAAGTGAGTTAATCAAAAGATAAAAAATTAGTTTATTTTTTTTAAATACATTAAAATAAATAGATAAATAAATATCCATGAACAGTATTACAATTTATCTATAAAAAGATTGATTTTGAAAATTTTAGATAATTATAGATAAAAGGAATTAACTTGTACATATACGGTAAAAAATCACTGTTAGTAACTGAGTTGCACTGTCACAATCCGCCACAGTGCAACACAGTTATTTCAAATACTGTGGCTAACTGTCAACCACTGTTACAATTAAGGACAGTGCATGACAGTAACACCAAATACTGTCAATAACTGACAAGTACTGTAACAATCCGGGACAGTGCATGACAGTAGTCGTAAAGACTGTCATTTACTGTATGTTACTGTTACAGTACTGGACAGTTAATCACAGTACTTGGGTATTACTGTTAATGACTGTCCCGGATTGGCACAGTTCTTGACAGTACTTAATAGATATTTCACAGTACTACCACAGCAGAGAACAGTGAATGACAGTGAAAAAATCACTGTTCCTGGTATGGACAGTACTTTTTTCTGTTCATAGTGCCAGCTTTTGGATGACACACAAAGACTCATCAGATTCTGTTTTGGTTTGTGTATTCTCACTACTTATTTATTTCATTTCATTTCATTTCATTTCATAGAGTAGAGTAGATATTTAAAATAGAACTTTGGATTTTTTTTTCTTTACCCGGCTGCTCCAGCGAAATCTATCAATTACGGGGCCAAATGGGTAGGGACGGGAAATTTACCAGCCGATCTCCGGTCTTGTACATCCTTCCAAGGGAGTAATTTTTCGGCAGCGGTTTTCCAATTTTTAGATCCAAGTTGCACTGACGAGATGTAAATTCATCGAAAAGGGCCTATCTGCAACAGTGAAATTCAAATGTAGTGTTGCGTGTCAAATTCCTAATATAACGTTCCCAGATTTTGCAAAGACTTTTAAAAGAGGTACTTTTTTTGTTTCAATTTTCCATACTGGACACTCTTTCCCCGTTTCATGTCCGTTTTTCAACGATTTTATTGCCATTATTCCGTTCCCCTCTCGCTTGAACAGGCAAGCTGCATTTCCCGCGTAAAGCCCATTAACCCAATATAAATGACAAAAAGTCAGATTTTCATAATGTGATTTATACTAAATCTTTACAAATGACCAAAATAAGTCATTTCTTAAAATATTCTATTTTGGGAAAAATACATATAAATGTTGTGTCGCGACAATTGAAATAAGCATTAAAATATAATATCTCCCACTTTTGAATTGATTTTTCACAAATAAAGAGTTATAAATCTGGTATTGCGAGATAATTCAAAATATTTCAGTCTTATACGGTAATTTGGGGAAAATACACATGAATGTTGTGTCGCGACAATTTAAATAATCATCGATATATAATATTTCCCCCTTTTAGATTCATTTTTTACAAAGGATGCATAAATTTGGTATCGCGAGAAAGAAAAAAAGCTAAACTGCAAAATATCTCAATCTTATAAGGTAATTTTTGGAATAATACATATAAATGTTGTTTCGCTACAATTAAAATAAGCACCGATAGATAATATCTCCCACTATTGAGGACATTTTGAACAAAAGATGCATAAATTTGGTATCGCGAGAAAGGAAAAAAGCTAAAATGCAAAATATTTCAGTCGTATAAGGTAATTTTGGAAAAAAATACATAAAAAAATGTTGTGTCGCGACAATTGAAATAAGCACCAATATATAACATCTCCCACTTTTGAGGTCATTTTTAACAAAAAAATTCATAGATTTGGTATTGGGAGAAAGGAAAAAAGCTAAAACGCAAAATATTTCAGTCTTATAAGGTAATTTGGGAAAGAATACATATAAATGTTGTGTCGCGACAATTGAACTAAGAATTAACATATAATATCTCCCACTTTTGAATTGATTTTTGACAAAAGATTTATATATTTGGTATTGCGGGAAAGGAAAATACTTCATTTTTATAAAGGTAATTTTGGAAAAAATACACATAAATGTTGTGTCGCGACAATTGAAATAAGCATTAACATATAATATTTCCCACTTTTAGATTAATTTTTTACAAAAGATGCATGAATTTGGTATCGCAAGAAAGGAAAAAAGCTAAAATGCATATACAGGTTGTTTCGCGACAATTGAAATAAGCACCAATATATAACATCTTCCACTTTTGAGGGCATTTTTAACAAAAGATGCATAAATTTGGTATTGCGAGATAGGAAAAAAGCTTAAATGCAAAATATTTCAGTCTTATAAAGTAATTTGGTGAAAAATACACATAAATGTTGTGCCGCGACAATTGAAATAAGCATTAACATATAATATCTCCCACTTTTGAATTGATTTTTGACAAAAGATGTATGAATTTGGTTTTGCGAGAAAGGAAAATAGCTATAATTCAAAATGTTTCAGTCTTATAACACACTAGTGCTTTTGTCGGGCAAAGGATGACTTTGATTGTATGAGCACTTTGCCAGTTTAATTGATGTTTGTTGGCAATCCCGCACCCATGACCAAGAAAGACATGGATGAAGCGTTGGGAAAAAATACATATAAATGTTGTGTCGCGACAATCGAAATAAGCACCAACATATAATATCTCCCACTTTTTGATTCATTTTTGACAAAAGGGCATAAGTTTGGTATCACGAGGAAAGAAAAAAGATAAAATGCAAAATATTTCAGTCTTATAAGGTAATTTGGGAAAATATACATAAAAATGTCGTGTTCGACATTTCAATGATAGAATTCTTACAATCTGTATACAAATATCATTAAACTTAGTGCAGAGCATTTATTTCAATCCTCTGTTAGTTTCGCAAAAATCGAAACGAGCATTCCTTCCCCAAAAAGTTCAGGAAAAAAATTGGTACTCTAAATGATATAGATTTCACTATAATTTCTGACATATAGAAGACATTTTAAGAAGAATCTTAACTGTTTAAATTGGCTTTATTTGGCTGTTCTATTCAAAAATACACATTTTCAGTTTTTGTTTTTAGATAATATCTGTTAAATCATTATTCGAAAACGTTTTCTTTGAAATAAACTAAAATGGACAAGGATTCTTTAAGTGTTCTAACGGCTCTCCCTGAGATTAAACAACAGATCCAGACAGCAGATTTTCATTGCCCTTTAATAGCTTTCTGAGAGTCATTATATGTTAACTGCGGACTAGAAATGTCCATTTCATCCATATACATGCTACACACCAAAGACCAATAAATATGCAATACTAAAGCTAGTGTTTCTAATTAAATACAGCTCTAAATAAAATTCACAGTCGAAAAATTCATATTAAAGTAAAAGACATAAGAATTTCAGAACCTAGGGAAGTTTCACATGGAAAATAGGAAAATAAGAAAATTTCACTATACGAAGAAAAAAGTATTTTGTTTTTGCGCTTTATTTGATAAAAATCTAATGTAACGTAAATAATTTTGTGCATGTTAAAACAAAGACCGATAAAATGAAAGTATATCATAGTTACTAAATACTGTGATGCTGGTATGATTTGAATTGAAATGATCAAGGAAATGTCAAATTTTCCTTAAATGTTTATGGCTGGGTACAACAATGTTCATATTTTGCATTGCCATGAAAACTAGTACATTTCTACAGTGCAAAAAGATGACCAAACAATATTTTACGACCCAATATGAAGGGACGGTCCTTTAATCAAATGATGAACTATATTGTAATATATTCAAACTACACATAAAATTTTAAGTCATTCTCGTAATTTTTAATTCTTTAGCAGCAAATAATTACAACATTACTTTTGAAGTATATTAGCAAATTCTTGTCTAGAAACTTTACTGTGAACGACCTAAGCTTCTAAATTGAGCTGCTGTTAATCAATGACGTTCTTTCATTGATACTAAACGGTAATATAAAAAACATCCAGCACACATGGTAATCTGAAAAGTCTTGTCGGAGTAATCTTCTGGTAACCTGATAGCCTATGCAGAATTCAGACTTAAATTCACTTGAATACCATTCACATGCACTCTTGACGAATTACTAGTTCTTCTCTCATTTCTTTAAAGGGCTGCTGGATACAGTATATAAGACCACCATTGTCTTCTTTCCTTGTAAAAATGATTATTTGTATTGTGAGATTCATAATCACTTCATCTTGGACAATCTTATCAAGGCAGAATTGTACTTGGTATCAATAAAAGTGACAACAAAGGTCCGAATCGATCAAAGGGAGAGACCAGTATGGAAAATCCGCATAACAGTCGACAGAATCAGGGAAACACAATCAAACACAGGACATTTTTGGCAAGCCGTCATTTTCTTGATTTGGAACAGGCATTTTATAAATAAAATGGCGGATTTAACCAGATATAATGATGCATCAACCTCCCGCTCATATGACGACTAACTAGAGCTTCTGTGTGCCCAGATTGTGTTAAATGTCAAAGCCATAATATTGTCAAAACATAGAATTTTTTTTCACATAGGTAAAATGTTTTTGTCATTCGATGTACAAGCCTTGTCTCAAACAGGTAAGATATTTTTGTCGCTCGGTGCACAAATCACACTAAAGTGGCAAAAAGAGAGACCTCAAAGAAGAAGCCAAAACTTAAACAAAACTGTACTCAATAAAATTGGAAATTGGAATTGAATATTTATCAATCAAATCTGGATATCGTCCAATAAATTTCTTCAGAAGAACTATTAATCTGCATTTCTCGAAGCCCTGATTTAAAAGTTTACGCACTAAACATCTGTGTCATTTCAAAAAATCTTGATAGTGAGTACCTGCTCTAGCGTAACGGATTAATTGAGAAATATATATCCCATACGCTGGGGAAGACGGAATATTACTGTCGAGGTGTGGAAAATTGAAATCATCTCTTTTGTCATAAATTTGGGTGCTGGGGTTGCCACTGTCGTCAAACTCTAGAAGTAAATCTAAAAACGAAACAGAATGGTCAGTGTCTGTAGTCTCCTTTATCTCAAGTTCTGGTGGATACATTAATGGAATATAGTCGGCAAATTTACTATTATTAAGCGACAAGACAAATTTGATGGCGGTAGAGCAAACATTTCGTGACGAATCAATATCATCAATTAATTGAAAGGCTACTCCTAAACAGTTATATGCAGCTGCCCTTTCATCGTTATTTGTTATGAGATGATTCTTGGATATCGTCACAATTATATTTCTGATTGAATCTCTATACTCTCTGGTATTATGTAAATGGAAATGACATAAAAATGACACGAAATTGCAATAAACTACGTGTGGTAAAATATGTGAATAATTTGTAACTTCTGCTACTAGTTCATTTTGAATCAAACTTGAATCTTCAAAAAACTGTAACATGTCCAAGAAATAAAGTATTTAGTGCTTTCAATAAACCTAAATAAATAACCATTACTGATTTGAGATTTTCACGTTGCAGTAACGTAAGTGTACACTTCCGGGAAACTTTTTCCGGAGAACATTTTTCTAGAGCATAGAATAAAATATTTAAAGCTTGTTTGTATTGTTTCATTCGATAGAACATTGAAGCAACCATTAACCAATCCGAAACAGCATCGTGATGTATACTCTGCACAAATTAATATTGACATTGACATGTCTTGTATTGTCTATATAGTTACTTATTATTATATGTAATACAAAGTTGTATAGTTTGAGCTTTACTTTAAAATCGGTGTGATATCAAACGTATGATTGATCCTCCTAAAAAAAGAAGACACGTAGCACTTTAGCATTCTAATTGAGGTTAAGGTCAATAAACTTTTTCGATTTGTGTTGGTAACCATTTGGAATTATATGAATTCACTATTTATTTAAAGTAGACGTCAAAAAGATTGCCTTCAAAACAAAACTTACCGTCCTTAAAATTTTATATTTGTGGAGAAAATAACAAACATTGCCTCAGACAACCAAAATGTAATGTTTTATTGAAATACGAGCATAGTAATTTTTACATCGTGGGTCATTGTTAATTAAGTCTTTTAAAACTATTCTCTTTAGTGCATAACATAAAAGCTGCATGCGTGTTAAAGAATATATTAAAAGTTTTTCGCCGACCGAAAACAAAATCCGCCATTCTATATTTTCATTCGGAGATCACTCTACACCTACAGGAACAAACAGAACACCGTGTATTTTTTGTCTTAATGAAACTACCTGGCCAAGAATGATTCGATCGCCATATCCACTGAAAAGACTGACTAATCCATGCTCTGCAATGTAAGCAGAATGCTGCATCAAACATCTCGTCATTGTCTGAAAGACATGGAATGTTATACAACGAAGGAGCGGCGGTGTCATTTAATGTTACCAAAATTTATTTTGAAGAGATCGCTTGATAAATAAAAAGTACTTCCTCTCTTTTCAGATATATTAAACAAGAAAATTTCTATACTACTGATAAGACATAATTTTACAAATCCTGGTTTTGTGTCTCTGACAATATTTGAAAATATGATCTTATAAGAGGGTCTGACTGAATATATATTATATGATCGAACACAACAATATGTTTTAGAACGTACATATGATTCTGATCACTACCTTCCATCTGAAGTCTCTCACCAAGACTTCCACTGGCTATGGTTGTTGCTTCTCAATTAGAAACTAAATTGTCAAGCAGTGTATTCCACACTTTTTCGTTTTAACAGTATCTTCTGTTCTTACTACATGGCGACAAAGGTATTGATACAAACCCAAAGATATCTGGCTTGAAGCTTGGTCTGGAAACAAACGAATTGATACATATAGCTATATAAAGCACTTGATACATACTTGAAACAATCTAAGTGAAAAGGTATAAAAATCTATGTTTATTTTGTTTTAAAGTAATTTCACTATAAGAATAACATCACATGGAGTCAACATCGATCCCATTCCGTTCTTTTTCGAAAACTTTCAACAGCCAGCAAACAATTGAAATTCCCCTGACTCCTGATATGAATTTCATTTCCTCTTCTTTATAGACATGCTACTGCCAACAATATAAATAAACTTTAAGAATATTTGATTCTAAATGTTGAAGATAAATCTCTTTTTTGTTAGGAAATATACAATAAATGATAAAATAAGAGGCAGGTAATTTTCCTGTTGATATAAAATAAGAAAATACCGAAATAACTATAAAATTTACTTTCAGCATATTACCAGTTCGGCAATTTATGTGCAGATAAATGTAATATTTGCAAGACCATAAACTTAAAGATGTTTTAATAATTGATAGAGAACATATAACCAAATACAATTGGAAATCTAAAATCAGCCTAGGAAAAATCTTTTTATAAGGGAGATGCGCCTTAGTTTTCAATTAAATTTATTAAAAATTTAGGTATTGCATGCTTCCAAATAACAACGGCTTTCAGATCAGCATCGGAGTACTTGCTACGAAAGGTTTTATCTTTGAATCCGTCAATGATTCATTATATACTTTTAATCATAAAACAAGGGCTGTTTGGTGGGAAGGAGGTAACTGAAAATGTTTTCTTCTTTTTTTCTTGGGGGTGGGGCGTGAGTTGTACCTTTGCCCATGAACTCAAAGAAAATCTTATATCATTTGTGGAAGTGGGTGCATTTATGAGCTAGACAGCATTTGTTCAATTTTTATTCTTTCTTTTCTGCGTGGAGTGTTCTTTAATCTTTCATGGTAGATGGTTTTGCCTTCAGCTTGACGAATTTTGCTTCTCATTATTCCCATTTTCAATCCAAGTTATTGTAAGCTATAGCAGCAAATAAAATACACGACAATATTGAATCTGGAATGGCTTAACAAGATATAACATTTTTTATTGTACAAATGATATATATTTTTTTTTTTTTTTTTTTTTTTTTTTTTTNTTTTGTATTTTGACATGATAAACCAGAAGTGGCGCCATCAGAAATGATGACCATACCCGCACTGCCCTGATTGACCCAGAAAACAGTTGTTACAGATCCTTAGGGGCAGTGTTTTGGAAATCAAATTATCCAGTCAATATTTTTACTAAAAATGAATAAAATGATAAAACGTTGCTGAGTAAGTATTCCTAAAATAGGAGGTCTTTGAGACTTTAAGGAAATTTACCAAAAATTGGAAAGAAATTATTTTGAAAATCCAATTGGTGAAAGGGTTTGTCTTGATTGAAGTAAATTCTAAGAGTATGGTTGCTTAGTAAAATTCCAAATAATAAGGGCTCTTTGAGACTTTTATGAAGTTTACCAAGAATGGAATCAAATATTTTGGAAATCCAACTTATCAAAATGTTTGTCCTAATTAAAAAAAAAATAAAGTATCATTGCAAGGTAGAATTCCAAAAACAGGTGGTCTTTGAGACTTTCAGGATATTTACCGAAATTGGTATCACATTTTATAATTCTAAGTATTCAGAACTTTATTTTTTTTTCAAAACACTTTGCAAAAAAAGAGTTTATACGAAAAAATTTTTAAAATTTGAGCTTTAGACATTTTCAGGAAATTTACCAAAATTGGAACCGGAATCAAAATTCCGAAAGCTCATTGCACATCTTCAGATTATAAGTAACAATTGTACAACAAAATGAGTAAGGCCACGAAGGGCCAAAATCGGCCCAATTTCAGATCTTGATAATAGTTGTACTGTTAAGAGAAGACACTATAATGTGCATAAAAATAACTTTAATTCCCCAATAGAACTCATGATGTTGCCATGGCAACTGCTATTTCATTATTTTCATATCGGCTTAAATCCCTCCTTTCTTTCATATTTATCCACTCTTAAGCATTATAGAAGTCCAGTATATTGTCATATATAATGTCTTACAACTACTTGTAACAAAAATGACAAATCTTTATGTCATTGGTTCTCTCGTTGCCACAGTAACTGCTGATTTATTATACAAACTGTATAGAAATGCCTAATATTGATGATATTTTGTAATTATCGATTCCCAAAAATACGTGCTGATTTGCGATTTCAATGGTTTACCAGTAATGAAATAAATATTCAGTTCAGAAGCAAATATCTCGGAAACTGTAGTAAGGTTGCCATAGCAACGGACAATCTTTTGCTGAAGAAATTACTTGTCCTACCTAGTAACAAAGGTATTTCTGAAATCCAGCTTTTAGAATAACCAAAAAGGAATAAAAATGTGTCAATACTTTTGGACAGTCAAGTAAATTGAAAAAAACATAAAACGGGTTAAAACCATTGTTGATTGAAATCGTCAATGTATATATAGCATACTATCAAGTACTACCCAAGACAAACATATATAGGACTATATACGAAATATCATTGACCTACCACTTATGGTTACTTAGAAAATGACCTAATCACAAAAAGTTAACATGCTCACTAGACCGTGAAATTGAGGTCAAGGACAAAAGCCATATGTACTACCTAACACCTACCTACTTCCATATATCATTGCCCTACCACTTATAGTTACCGAGAAATTAAACTTATCACAAAAACTTAACATGTTCAGTGGACCGTGAAATTGAGGTCACAGACAAACGCTATATAGCAGACTTCTGAAAAAATGACCTAATCACAAAAACTCAGCCGCCGCCGTCATACTTTGTACGCATATGTCTCACTTTCCACGCCTTTCGTCGCGGGTGAGATAAAAATGGAGGAGGAGTTCCATTGAAAAGCTCACATATATATACTAGACACCTTGTGGCCTCTTGTTTGCACAAAGCCCAATAAAAAAAAACCAAAAGCTTATTTCTCATCTGCAGCATATATGCAACAATTTTCTAACAAAATTAAAACACTTAATCCAAAAATGAAGGAAGAGTTCCACTGACAAGCTTCATCTATAGGACAGACGGACGAACGGGACCAAAACAATATCCCGCATTTTCTTCAGAAAAGTGCTAGAGTCATAAAAATTATAATATAATTATAATAATAAAAAAAAATACGTCTTCCTTTAGAACAGTAACATAAGGTCAAGGACAAAAGCCATATGTACTACCTAACACCTACCTACTTCCATATATCATTTCCCTACAACTTATAGTTACCGAGAAATTAAACTTATCACAAAAACTTAACATGTTCAGTGGACTGTGAAATTGAGGTCACAGACAATCGCTATATAGCAAACTTTTGAGAAAATTACCTAATCACAAAAACTCAGCCACAGCCGTCATACTTTGTACGCATATGTCTCACTTTCCACGCCTTTCGTTGCGGGTGAGACAAAAATGGAGGAGGAGTTCCATTGAAAAGCTCACATATATATACTAGACACCTTGTGGCCTCTTGTTTGCACCAAGGCCAATATAAAAATCCAAAAGCTTATTGCTCATCTGCAGCATATATGTAACAATTTTCTAACAAAATTAAAACAATTAATCCAAAAATGAAGGAAGAGTTCCACTGACAAGCTTCATCTATAGGACAGACGGACGAACGGGACCAAAACAATATTCCCGCATTTTCTTCAGAAAAGTGCCGGAGTCATAAAAATTATAATATAATTATAATAATAAAAAAATAATACGTCTTCCTTTAGAACAATAACATAAGGTCAAGGACAAAAGCCATATGTACTACCTAACACCTACCTACTTCCATATATCATTTCCCTTCAACTTATAGTTACCGAGAAATTAAACTTATCACAAAAACTTAACATGTTCAGTGGACTGTGAAATTGAGGTCACAGACAAACGCTATATACCAAACTTCTGAGAAAATTACCTAATGACAGAAACTCAACCGCCGCCGTCATACTTTGTACGCATATGTCTCACTTTCCACGCCTTTCGTCGCGGGTGAGACAAAACTGTAGGAGGAGTTCCATTGAAAAGCTCACATATATATACTAGACACCTTGTGGCCTCTTGTTTGTACCAAGGCCAATATAAAAATCCAAAAGCTTATTGCTCATCTGGAGCATATATGCAACAATTTTCTAACAAAATTAAAAGACTTAATCCAAAAATAGAGGAATAGTTCCGCTGACAAGCTTCATCTAAAGGACAGACGGACGAACGGGACCAAATCAATATCCTCGCATTTTATTCAGAAAAGTTAGGGAATAATAAAAATTATAATATAATTATAATAATAAAAAAAATAATACGTCTTCCTTAAGAACAATAACATATGCCATTTATTCCGTCGGAAGAAATACTATCAAAAATGTTCTGTAAAATTTTATCCTTTTTAAGATGGAACTAATTCTTTCACAAAATTTGGTGAACATGTTTTTAATAGTATGGACTTCTGAAAACACTGATAGGGCGAGATTACCAGACACTAATTCGGACGGGTGTGTTGAAAATGGGGGCGAGAAAGAAGTGTGTGAGTTATTACACTGGGTACACACGGTGTACAAGTTTTCTGATCACGTAATTTAATTGATATTTACTGTACAGACACCTTGTTTCCTAAGGGCACATCCAATAGTATCAGGGAAGATCATATCAAGCTCAAACGATTTCAATGTTTTCTTGAAATATGACGCTGACACAAGTAATGTAACAGTTTTCTAATGCACTTATGCTTGCAACTCTAATTTTGATTTGGTAACGCCAAATTTGTTCTTATTGAATATGCATTAGGACAGAGACAACCAAACTGTAATTTAGAATCTACATGAATAAATCTAAGATTTTAATGTCGCAAACATTAGTTTTCCGTTTTCGACAGTATTATTTACTCCCTTTTGATCCAAGGATACAGTAACGTTATCTTTTAATTTCCAGTTTGAATTTGGCAAGATTTGTAAGGTATACCGAAGGGTGATTTTAAAAAAAAGTTACATTTTTGTATTATTCGAAAACGAACTCGGTGACCTATACAACTTTTGTCATTTTTGAAGTACAAAATGCCGAAATGTCATGGGGTCAACAGTATGAAAAGTCTCCAAAATATTGAGAAAAATAGATGAATTTGAAATTAGATATTTCAAGCAATTTTTACGGAAATGGTTGCTATTTATTCAATGAGATTTTGGCGCCGTAGGGCAGTTTTCTGTATATTTTTATAATTTCCCTTTAGTTCTGTTGCTTTAATAGTGATGGCGTTGAAAATATTTCTCTGTGTTTTTAAAACAAAAATTTTAGTTGTCATGAAAAAAACAAACGCAAACTGATCAACCTTTGACATCGATCCCCACCTTTTCTTATTTTTTTTTTCAAGTTCTCAGTACATTTTAGAATCTAAATGTAGTAAAATCGACAATATAAAATGAAACTGTTGGATATGTGTATATTGATGTATATTTATTTAGTTTATTGCCGCCATGTTTCTATTTTAAGTATATTGACGTTTTATTTGAATTTAAAAAAGCTTTAAAGTGAATTGTTTTACTTCTCACAAAAAAAAGAAAATACAATTCAGTTCGATGTAACATCTTTTTATTCTCTTGGTCTGAAGGCAGATTGACAGTGACATTTAACCTTCGTATTTTATATATTTTATGTTAGGGACCGACCATTTAACTTGAAGAGGGGGCTATGTTTTTTTTTTCTAAAAAAATATTTTGGAGATGATTTGACGTGAAAAAATATTTTGGCTACCAAAATGATGAAAAGAAAATTTCTGCCCAAAAAATAATGTTAATTTTGAAGAAAAAAAATTTCTTGATACACGTGAAAAAAATAAATGATTTTTTTTTTTTGCGTGACAAAAAAAGGTCGGTCCCTTACAATGTATAATGGAATATAGTTTCATAGTTATATTTTAAGTGTACGCAGATCTTGTAGTGGATCTTATTTTATTGACAAACACGTATCATTAAGATTATGTAAATCAATGTTAGACTAAAATGTTATCTTAAATGCTTTCAAATTACATTTTTGGTATAACATTGATTTCGTATTATATCGTGCAAATTACAAAGGATATTTGTGTAAAAGTGTTATACAGAATATATTCCCACTGTTTGCAAAATGAGAGAAGCAATAGATGCGATCCAGATAAATAAATTGACATTGCAATGAATTTAATACTATTTTTGCAGCAATCATGAGTTTTCTGAAATATTTAAGAATGCTTTTCTTTACAAACGCTTCATAACTACATCCAACTTATTGGAATGGAATGGAATAAATTATGTTTGATTGCAACTACATCGAAGGGTACATTGTATCTGTTTAAAGATTTTGCTACAGCATGGAGGCTTATTTCTGCCATCGAGATGTTGAGCTTTCCAGATAATTATTGAAACATGTCGACATAATTATTTCGACAAGTCGACTTAATTTTCTTGGAAGGTCGACTTAAAGCCTTTTTTATGTCGATTTGTCAGAAAAATATCTCGATAAGTCGACATATTTTTCTCGACAAGTCGACATCACATATCTCAAATTCTCATCCTGAGGTCGAGATGTTGCTCGTAGCTGCCATCGTGAAGTTGCGTTGTCCAGATAATTATGTCAACTTGTCAAGTTTAAAAAGTTGTATTGTCAAGATAATAATCTAAACAAGTTGACTTCGTTGTCAAAACATGTCGACATAATTATCTCGACAAGTCGAAAAACTAAATCATTTATGACCACATGTTAACCTGACATTTCACCAACCCGTCATTTAAGGAATTTAAACTGCACACGGACCGAGGAGGCACACGGACTCGCGTCAGAGAAAGGGAGCTCTTTGTATTTTATAATATTAATTAACCAGCTAGGACCACTCTGCACAATACTTGGAGTGCTTCTAATCAGGTAAGCGTAGCTAAGAAACAATAAATTGTTATATTAAAGCTGGCAAAAAAAAAGAAAATGGATGTATACAGGCAATTTACGCTACTATCATTGGTTTTCGCGTGTCAAATACAGCTAAATTTTACTACCATTTATTGATTGGTGACTTAAAACACAGTGTATATTGGTCGTTATTATGCATTTATATTATTATAATTTGTATTTATTATACAAATATCCCTTGTGGCTGTGGTCAATATACATGTATATTTTCTCGAGGTACCTTGAATTGCATGTTTGTTATAATGCCCGACGCCATCAGTGGAGGGTAATATAACACTAATATGCAATTCAAGGTGCCAAGTGAAAATGTTCTTGTATATTGAACAGATATGTAAGTGGGTGGAGGGGTGTATGCCAAAAATACCAGTCGAGAGACACTAAATTTCCCGAGCCGTAAGGCGAAATTTTGTCTCAAGACAGACAGTTTTTGAATATACCCTCGACGACATCCCCGATCAATCTATCGCCTGAACAATGGTATAAACACTAACTTGACACCGAATGTTCATTACGTTACGTCACAATAAAGATTTTTCGAGCTGCAGATCGCGAGGGCAAAAAAAGGTGTATACATATCCGGGATAAAAATATCCTTTTTGGATATACACCCCGGCAGTGACAATTCTGGGCTACTTATGTAGGAAATGATATGCAAGAAATACCACGCCCATAGACCAATAAGAATGAGGTATTTTCATATAAGGCTTAGTGATAACAAAAATCACTTGGAATATTTGTAAAATTATATTTTAATATGCCGAAAATTAATTCAAGATTTATTTTTTATAAGCTTATCTAGGATATTGGTATAATCTTCCTTGATATGATCAGCGACGAACGATAACGTCATTACGTCACATGATCACCCGATCAGTCAATATAACTTACTAAAAGGGAATTCAAACGTTATATTGCCTGCGCATGATTTATATATTGCCTGGTGGTATGGGTTTTGCCTTTCTGCTTGAAAAAAAACCCCAAAAATTCTTTCTTTAAAATATGGCATATGACAGTGTTTATGTAAGCCAAAATAGTATCTTGTCAAATAAGTTCCAAATGGAACAATGTTATTGATATATGTATGAGATTTATTCTGGAGATTATTTCACCAGATGAGCAGTAAATACTTTCCTACTGGAGATTATTTCACCAGGTGAGTTATGAAACTATTTCACGGTGGATACTTTAAACCCTTACAAATACATCATACACTTCATCAGCACGAGAGATGATATAAGGGTTTGTTAAATGTGTCATGTAATGATCTCTGTATAATTTAAGAATTGAATGCAATATTTTTTAGTTTTATTGGAGTGTAAAAGCGTGGAACGTAGCACATTTTTCATGTGAAAAATGTGCTACGATCTACGCTTTTACACGACAATAAAACTACAAAATATTGCATTCAATACTTATAATTGCATTCCTTAAATGGAATACAAGTGTTCAAGCAAGATAGCTTTATGACAATCGTGGTTGATGCACCATTTCCTAGTGTAGATTACTTCGCCGTCTTTGTTTACTTTTGTCGTTGTCAAAGAGTCACGTGCTGGTGTTATTTTACTGACTGATGAAACACAGTTACGGAAATGATCGAAAGTACTCGTAGTCAATCAAATACGGGGATTTCCATACGAGGTAGAATGAATGAAATTACATACTTGTAAAGTTAAATCAAAATTTACCCTCTAAACACAGGCGCGGATCAAGGCCATTCGAAAAGGGGGTTCCAATTAAAAATTAATGTAAATTTCGCGAAAATTTTGGGGGGTATTTCTTAGTAAAACATCAGGAAATTCATTAAAAATACACGATTGTCAAAAAAGGGGGGTTTCAACCCCCGACCCCCGCGGCCGGTAACTAGTATTATCATATACTCAGTAAAGATATGTTTTATTGTGATATGATATTGGTAATGGTTGAAGAACGAAATACCTAAGGAGTGTAATATTAACGATTATTATATGGCAATTTTCATATTGTACCACATATCAACCCGAGACACCCATATCACTAAAAAGGAACCTTATAACTCAGTATTGACAGAATTTGCAGGTTCCTCTGCTCACGGACCTAACAAATAGAAAAAAGGCCACAAAAAGGTATCTCGGACTTTATTAACCGTTTTGCCTGTTCATTAAAATGCAGAAATCTGTATTTATATAGCAAAAATTTTTGTTTGTTTCAAATCAAAATTGAATTATTTATCTCCGTGAAAGGAAGGATTAGAATATTTATCTTCACTGGCACAAAGATTAACGAAATGGCCAAAGACCCCCCCCCTCCGAAAATCAGAGGGTCGACCCTTTATTGTCGTGTGGCCGTTTACATGCACGGAAACGTTTTGTGTTGAATCTACAAAATACCTATTATGAAAAATAAAAGAAATGGGGTACTGTAAATGTCAAGGAGAAAACATCCCATATTCAGTTTAAAACGACCCAAAAAGCATCTTGGGGTCACCGCACGATCTTCAACACAGTGAGGAACCTCACCTCATATACCAACATATTCCTGACTTGGGACATGCGCAAAAATTGCGGTGGGGTTAAACTCGTTTTCTTTGACCCAAACGTTGAAGGCCTTTTTTCATGGCGGCCTTTTCAATTCTCGTTGTGATGTAAATTTACTCCACATCTCGTGATTATCTATTACTATCGTGGCGACATTTACCATTGTGTTGATTTAATTTTGAGCATCTTAAATGTGAATTATTTAAGGTTTATTGTGGAAATTATGTACTGATTCAGATATACTAGTATATACTTTAAGAAATATTTAGCCACATCATCTTCTTGGGTGAGGAGGATTTAGTTTTACACACTTTTTAAATGTATTATATGCATAAAGTAGTTGCAACCTTTGTTTTCTAAGACATTTCCAAATATGCCAACTCCTTTGCCCTTTTCAATTCCAAAATCTGTAAATAATTTTCCTATGAACGCCTACTATTCTTTTCATATTCTGAAAGCAGGTTCAGGTGTCTTAAAAGAATGTAAGACAAAATTTAAAGAAATTAACATTTACTTTTTCATTAATTTATGGAGGTCTCAAAATCTGTATACAAATTAAGCCTATGAAAAATCTAGAGAATCCATATTTCCCGCAAAATTTTAACAGCTTATATCTCAAAATCAAGCACATGAACCTATGATTTCTTCATACTTATTTCAATCTTCTATCAATAAATCAAACTTTTATAAAATTCTCATTACTTTGATTTAAAGATTGCAACTACCTTAAGGACATTTTTCTTAAATCCGTCTGACAGTAACTTATTGTCACAATGGGAACATTTCTTTTTAATCATGCAAAATTTTATTAAACTGAGAGAATATTTGAAATTTATTCCTTATATGTACAGCATAGATTGATGATATAGTCGATTATTACAGTCCTTGTATCAGTAGCCGTTTTTTATTGACGGATTGTTGACTGATTGATGACGGATTTTTGACTGATTGATGACTGATTTTTATACTGATCGATGACGGATCCATGAACAACGGATGTGCACGTATTTTACGGATGTAAACGTATTTTACGGATGTAAACGTATTTTACTGATCGCATCCGTCAATTACGTGTTGTATCAATCGAAAATCACGTATGACGGATACGTAAATATTTGGAATTTTAAGGCAAAACGAATAAACATTCTCGTGTGTTTCCAGGTTGTTAGATACATCTTTTTCGAATATAAAGACGAATAAACGAATGCTGTATTTTGTTTCAATTTAAATCGTTTACATGTATTTGTGAATGAGAACTGGGTATCTAAACTGCATAATACAAGACTGCGTTTTAGACTCGATCTTGGAAAAATTATGGATCATATTCTTTCAAAGGAGTTTAATATTTTGCACAACATTATTTTAATGAATTTTGACATATTTAAGTCTTGAAAATTTAGATTTTTAATGTGCGGTTTTAAACTCTGTCTATAAAAAAGACCAAAACAATTGAAATATTTCAAACATTGTATTCATCAAATCCTTTTGAAGGAGTTTAACTTTTGCGAACCACAATTTTAATGAATTTATTAACATATTAAAGGTTTGATAGTTAAATTTAACTCTGTGGTTTACACTCTGTCTATAAAAATGACCAAAACAATTTTTTTGAAAATTTTATTCATCATATCTTTTCGAGGGAGTTTTATCTTTTGCGAAAAACAATTTTAATGAATTTTAGCATATTTAAGGCTTGAAAAGTCAGATTTTAAGTCTGCGGTTTAAACCCAGTCTGTAGTAATGACCAAAACAATTTAAATTTTTTTGAAAATTCTATTCATCATATCCTTTCGAAGGAGTTTTGTCTTTTGCGAAACACAATTTTAATGAATTTTAGCATACTTAAGGGTTGAAAAGTCAGTTTTTTAGTGTGCGGTTTAAACTCTGTCTATAAAAATAACCAAAAGAATTGAAATATTTAAAAAAATTAATCATCATATCCTTTCGAAGGAGTTTTATCTTTTGCGAAACACAATTTTAATGAATTTTAACATATTTAAGGCTTGAAAAGATAGATTGTTAGTCTGGTATTTAAACTCTGTCTATAAAAATGACCTAAACAATTAAAGTTTTTTGAAAATTTTATTCATAATATCCTTTCGAAGGAGTTTTATAATTTGCGAAGCACAATTTTAATGAATTTAAGCATTCTTTAAGGTTAAAAAATCAGATTTATGGTGTGCGGTTTAAACTCAATCTTTAAAAATGACCAAAACAATTCGGTTTGTTGAAAATTCTACTTCATACAATCCTTTCTAAGGAGTTTTATCTTTGGCAAAACACAATTTTAATGAATTTTAACATATATAAAGCTTAAAAAGTTAAATTTTTAGTCTGCGGTTTAAACTCAGTCTGTAGAAATGACCAAAACAATTTAAATTTTTTGATAATTTTTTTCATAATATCCTATCGAAGGAGTTTTATAATTTGCTAAGCACAATTTTAATGAATTTAAGCATTCTTTTAGGTTGAAGAATCAGATTTTTGGTGTGCGGTTTAAATTCAATCTTTAAAAATGACCAAAACAATTTGAATTTTTTCAAAAAATTTATTCATCATATCCTTTCGAAGGAGTTTTATATTTTGCGAAACACAATTTTAATGAATTTTTGCATACTTAATGGTTGAAAAGTCAGATTTTTAGTGTGCGGTTTAAACTCTGTCTATAAAAATGACCAAAACAATTGAAATATTTTAAAGATTTTATTCATTATATCCTTTCGAAGGAGTTTTATCTTTTGTGAAACACAATTTTAATGAATTTTAACATAATTAAGGCTTCAAAAGTTAGATTGTTAGTCTGGTATTTAAACTCTGTCTATAAAATACATCGGCTAACGAATACCGAAGGAAGAAAAGGAAAGGGGAAATTCTAAAATCATAAATCCAACATCACGGCAACTCACAGCAACAAGAATTGAGACAGTATGACAAAGTCAAAACAAATAAACAAAAGTGAACAAGAACGCCACAAAACTAAAGCACTAGCAGTGTGATCCCCTATAAAAACTGAGGTATCATCAGGTGCTCCGGAAGGGTAAGCATGATCTGCTCCCCGCATGGCAACCGTCACACAACCAGTAAAAATTATGGTGTTGAAGATATGCTTTGTGACTGATTGGTTAATGTCATTTTCTAACCCTTAGACAGACCAATTAAAATCCATGGTATGTGTTACTTCTCTAACCCTAAAACACTACCAAGGTGAAAGTTTGAATAGCTTCTATGTATTTATTTAGTATTCGGACAATAACAAGGACAAATCCGTATCACAAACATGATCAACGAAGACAAAACTAAAAGATGACAGTGTAGTATACAAGACAACACTAAAAACTAAAGCACTGACAGTGTGAACTCCAACTAAAAACCTGGAGTATCCGTGGAGGTGTTTCGGAAGGGTAAGCATGATCTGCTCCACGCGTGGCACCCGTCACACTGCCAGTGAAAGGTCCAGTTTTGTCACAGTCGGTGTTAGTCAGTCCGGTAACAAACTCTGGATCTACCCAAA
>MJUU01029257.1:0-19047 GCA_002080025.1 Modiolus philippinarum | reverse complement strand
TTTAAACGAAATCTACATGTATAATGATTCACAAACAGACTGAAAAATGATGAAATAAAAGGGGTGTCTTGTTAGTATTTGATTGATAGTGGTCGTTATTAAAAAATGCAAGTAAGAGGCAAAATAATCAGAACTCTCCTGTAGTGTAGCATGAATTTGTTATAAAATGTTCTACAGAAAGGTATTCAATTATAAATTGAATATCCAGTCTAAGAGTTAAAAGTGGGACGTACCATTACTGGCTGCAGTGAACCCCAAACACTGTCTTTATTAACTCCATTTAACTCATTTGGACGATTATGTGAAAGTGTCGCTTGATAGGTAATACATTCTTTAGAAAAACAAAATATGGTTTAATTTCTCCTATATATGTGCATGGAATAAATTTTCTGAGGTTAAGTTAACTCCTGCTATTAGTCATGTTATTTTTCTGTATAATGTCTGCAATTGTATAAGTGCAAGTTAGCAATGCTTTGACTAAAATATAATAAGTAAAGATTTAAATGCATCTCTAAAAGAGGAGATAATTCAATATTGGTTCATATTTACACGAGTAAAAATTCAAACTTGCAGAGGGCAGTAATAATATTATTTACACAAACTATTTATCATAGAAAATTTTAACACGCTTGTAATTGATTAACTATCTGCAAGGCTAAACTACAGTGAGAGTATGTGAAGACGGTGTATTGGATCTAAGTACCATGATATAAAACTCGGAATAATTGTTTCTCTCTTACGTTCACCATTGCTGACGACACAAAATAGGAATACCACTCTTACGAGTGTTTAACATGTTAGTTTATATCAAGTATTGTGTACCATTAAAACAAGAAACCCTCGAGATCTTGTCATCACACACTTGAAGAAAGAGAAATGATCTGGAGTAAACTATACATTAGCCAAAAAAAAATAAAAATAAAAAAATAACCCGGGTAAACCAATCTTACAATTGAAGCGAGTATTTAATTTCTGTTCAACATCTTGAAATGCCTTCAACGGTAAGCAAAATTAGCCTGTATGCATTAATGAATTTCATTTTCGAATATCAATAAATAAACTGCGATGGATTAGTTATACGTTTTAATTTTGAACCCAATTCATCAATAGTTTTGGGTTATTTTATCTTTGAATGTGTTTTACCACAGAATCAAAGACCGGTGTGACCAAGTTTGTATTTCCAGTGCTCCTAATATAGATAAGATATAGATTATTATATTTCAAGAAGACGAAAGGACCTTTGTAGATGTTTGTAGCTAAGTATGGTTCCATTTGAAGCAACAATTTAAAGTAACACAAACGCCAGATATTTTTCACATCTAAAAATCGATAACATTTCCATGGCTTATAAATGTAAAAGGGCCAAACTTTTTTAGGATAACTTCAGTGAGACATTGTTAGCTCCCCTTAATAAGACAGCGAAACTAACAGATTGAAATTCAACCCTTAATGTGAAGAATTCTACAAATATTTATAATTTATGGCTTATTTTTAAAGCATAAACGAACTAAAAGTGCAACATTTATGTTGGAATATTCATTCATTTGTAAACTGGATCCAAATTTTTAAAGGCGATTTTACCTATACTATGAAATTCAGTTGTGAAATTTTGTTTGAGTTCCGATATGTCAGGGCATTGTTATCCTTCAACGCTTTCCCGAATTAGGATTTGACATTACACAGAAATAACCTCTAAACGACTTCTTTAGGTCGAGTAATGCGAAACATTTAGATGATTCGCATTTCACTGTAAAATTAGTAACTGTATAGTTTTTTTTCTCAGTAAATAATTACTGTATGTTTGTATTTGCTTACCCCTATGGGTGTAATTTGCAAGTAAATTATTATCAAATAAAGGACCGTTTCAGTTTTGTCTTTTAATAATCTGCAAAGACCAGTATGACAGCTTTTTAGAATTACCAATAATACCATTCTTATTTAAGGCAAGAAGAGAAATTTTTATGATTTTCCTCGTTCTGATCTAAAAATCGGTCATAGTGCATGAATTAAACCAGATCCAGACATTAATACGTCTGTTTTCAAACGTTTAACTTCGCAAATTGAGTCAGATGACATGATTATATATCATGTATATTGTGTTATGTAGCCATCGCTCGCACTATACATGTACTAGTATTCGGGTCTTCAACTGATCGGAGATTGTTAATTGAATTGACGACGTTCCAATTACTAAGGGACCGACCATTTAACTTGAAGGGGGGTTATAGTTTTTTTCTGGATAAATCTTTTTTTTTCACATGCATCAACAAAAATATTTTTTATATTAACATTATTTTTTGGGGCAGAAAGCCTCTTTCAGAATTTTTTTTCATCATTTTAGCAGCCAAAATATTTTTCACACAATATTAGCTCCAAAATATTTTTTGGAAAAAAACCATAGCCCCCCCACCCCCCCTCTTTTCAAGTTAAATGGTCGGTCCCTAAAGCGCTGCCTGTGTAAACATATATTTGTTCCACCTGACAAAAGTTCCATTGGAAAAAAATATTATAGTATTTATTTATTTAAATGCACATTTGCACCCATATACATTAGGCTTGAAGGCATACATGAACAATAACAAAACAATAAAAAACAAAACAAAGATTACAAAATGAAAAATCATGCAGTTGTTGAGTCCACTCTTCTCAGCGCAAAAGACCTTCGTGTAACGAATGAAGCAGTATGCTGCACGATTTGTGGACAATTTAAACATACATACAGTTTATCTGGTTTGCTTTCAGTATTTGGTATGAAACGTTTTATTTCCTGTAAATAGTTTTCTCTATGTTGTTATTACATGAAAGTAAGAAATGTTCTTCATCATCAGTAGTGTTGGAGTTGCAGTTCTTACATTTTCTGTTTTCTCGTTTAATATTTTTGTACCTTTCCCTTTTAATTTCTAAAATATGATCGCTGACTCTTAATTTCGGTAGAAATTTTCTATTTTCATTTTTTTTATATTTTTTCCAAATATGGTTCAATTAAATTTACTATAAAGAAACAATTTATTTCTGTGAGAGTATTTGATTTTTTAAAAAATATTATAAACATTGACATAATATTTCTTCCTTTTGGAACAAATAATATATATCATTTATTCTGTCAGGAACAAATATTATAATATCTGATCCATGGGACTAAAACCGCGGCTAGCCACGGGGCACTTGTTTTAATCGAATTACACAGCACAGGTGACCTGACAAACTTACCTGAGCACCTTCCGACACGTGTACACATAGCAGGGGGTCAAATTAACATTTTTCCGATGTTTATTCAAACTGAAATGTATTTTATGAAATAAATAAAAATAATCTAAAAATGCATAAAACTTGTGGCATACATATATATTCACGTTTATACAACTTTTTTAAAATGGTATTATCGCTATATTTTATTTTTATTCCTATAATTTTGTATTTCAGCATTTTTTTTAAAGAATTACAAAAAATAAAAATGCATTCAATTCAAATTTAAGCGGAATACACATCGATTTCCCGTTGACACTAGGCATACCTGAAATAGTTCTATAATGTTTGGTGTTTGACGGTATAATGTTGAATATAAGATTAAAACGAAAAAATAGATTATTTATTTTATTAGACGAAAACGATTTATTTATTAATGGTTGTAACTGCATAAGCAAGACATACAATTGGATTTCTCCAGGTCGGTGAAATATTATTTATAGGACTACAATTTATTCGTGAAAAACTTTTTACCTTCTGTTTACATCTCAGTTCTACTATTTTTGGACATGCCATGTATTTACAGCTGCATTAATTTTAAACAAAAAATATTTGTCAACGCTAAAACGATTTTCCTCTAAAAATTAGAAAGAAACTTTTTGTTTTACCAGTAGCATTATCGGGTTATAGTGCGAATTTTCTTAGAATGTTATAAGTTTCTTTTTGCACATAGATTTTTTACCATACGAAGCTCTCATCGGGGGTATCTTGACTTCAATCTGACGGGGTCGGCATAAGGTTTAAACCCAAAATTCGAAATTATTCAGGTCATGCGAAATTTTAGACCAGAATTTATCGTAAGAGACGAAAATGATGAACCAGACTTATCCATATTGATATATAAAAGCATACTGATTTCAATATAAACGAGTTTATTTCTATGTTTTGCCTGAATTTCTATGGTCAATTATTTTAGAACAAAATTGTCAGTCAACAGGGAATTAGACGCGAAATTTCTAGAAATTGCTAAAATGAACATGTATACCCGAAATATCACCCCAAAATTTTGCATGAAATTTCCCGTGCGTACATAATTTATGTAGCAGGGATTCTGCTATGATAATGCCATGTTGTGACTGAAGATGCACAGCACATTTTAGTGCACACTTGTGACGATGCCAAACCACACACGATGTGTTGTACACTGGCGACAATAACACAAATAGAATTACCGACTCTATTATTTATGGAACTGCTTCAACAAAGGTTAACGGTAACTGGTACTGATATCTGTAGTATTATAGAGTAAACGATATGCTCTTTGTAATTTTTTTTTTCATATTAACAGAGCATTTATACGGAAAACTAAACATCTTTACTTTAGACTTCAAAATGCAAGTCATGTCATATGCATAGTTATTGACAACACAGTACACGAGTTTGTACACCAATCCCGGACACCAACACATCTATAAATATGGTCATTTACTGTACGTTTGTACAGTTGAAAATTGTTTATTAATTCAATCAACATTACAACTGTGTCAAATTCACAAGATCATAAAACAAGTATATTTGATTACCTGTATCGATTTACATGTGTTTAAATTGTCCTTGGCTAAGTAAAGTCAAATTTGTGTGTTTGTTTCCAAGAAAACGTTATTTATTTCAACAAACTTACAAAAGGTGCTAGAATATGCACAGAATGTTTGTGCACTGAACTGAAGATTTGAATAAAATCAAGGCAACTTAATTTCATAAAGTTCCAATCAAAGCACCCCTTAAAAATCAGATAGCATAACCTTTTTTTTTTTTAGATATTTTAAAAATGGCTTTAGTGTCCACCAAGTCATGATTTACATGTACATTGAGCTGTACTGGCAACAGTATTGATTAGATATATCAAACATATAATAGCCAAGGACATACGAGAAAAATGTGTAGCCTACGTTGTTAATTTCTTTCTAACAAATTTCTCTGGAGTACTCTCATATTTTCCCTGTCATGCATCTCAGTAAACCACATAAGATATACAAAGGACAGCTATTTATTTAACATCAAGATACTGAAGGAGAGCATTTTTACATACATCTTTATTGCTTATTTCTGACACATAAAATTTAAGATAGGTATGATACCCACTAAATGAACATATCAAATCTATTCAAAGTGATAAATTAATCGCTACCTATAACCTGGAGTACACACTCCGGTAAGTACTCTATTAAAATTTACGAAAACTGTTGCCTGCTCTGTGAAGACAATATTTTTTCAATTGGTTTGTTATTTTTTCCACATTTAATGGATGTTGCGAATACATTAAAGCATAGTATCTATAGTTTATTAGTTGTATAAATAATGCTTCTTTACAAAGGCTCAATATTTTTGAATTTGTTGTACAACAGATAATTCAATGCTATCTTAATGGTGCATACGTGGTTCTCAGTGTTGTTGTTTGACATTGTTTGAGGAAAATGAGTATATGATATCCACTTCTATATAAAAAAATAAAATATTTTGCATTATCATTTCTAGGCAAAACGAGGTCTATATTTGAGATAATTTCCTACGCCATTCGACACGAAATTGACTATATTTACCAAATGCATAAGATCTTCTCGAAAACTATGGTAACAGGTCATCTGTAACATACACTGTCATAACAAAATCAAATCGAATGCATTTTCATACATTTAGATAACAGATTCAGCCAATGAACTTACCACTTATATACAATTTTGACGGTTTTTCTTTAGGTTTTTGTTGAAATTCCATGTATAGGACATCCAGAACCGAAAAAAACTAACTGCTGTTTGGAAGGCCAAATAACTAAATACCGAAGTTACTGTAAATTCAAATTCTGCATATGTTTATTCATTCGTAACCAAAAAATGTTTTGGTTCTTGGTGTATTTTGTGTAGTGAGTATTCTCTCAAACACTGTAAAATAGCTAAAATGGACACAAAAAGTTATTCACGGCAATGTTCGACTGCTAATAATCTAGAAAACATACAAGTGTAGCATATATTAATTTTATTTTTAAGAAGTACATTTAATAGAGACCACTTTACTCGATTTTCGGCAACATGCATCTGAGCATATTCTGAAAATGACTCAACATAGGAACAAATTCACGCCTTAATGATCATACTTCTTTGTAAATAAAGAAATTAGCGTGACAATTTATAATTTCACATCGCGAATTGGTTTTTGATGTATTTTTGTTGTGTACACGTAAAGGGATATGGAGTAAATGTACATCAGACAACAATCTTATACATTCACCATAGAACCCGCAAAACAAGACACTCTTGTCGACGTCTAAATAGAAAAAAAAATATTCATATCCCTTTGCAGATTATAAACACTCCGTCAGATCTGTATGCATGTACGATTTTGAATGGAGATAATTATTTCCTCTTAGATAATAATTTAATGCAGTAAAAAACTTTTATCTTGTCGGTTTTCGAGCTAACTTAACTATGCTTTTGGAAAATGACCGTGAAGTTTTTGACCTGTAATCAGCAAAATTAAGAAATAATTCGTGAAATACTAAACTTATCTTGGCTGCTAAGGTTTTGACGATTTGATATTCATATTCAGGGGGNNACTTTGTAAATGAATAATTTAATCTTGGTGTCAATTATAATAGATATTTAATTTTAATTTGAAGAACTAAAGAATTTTTTTTTATGCAAATGCAAATAAATTATTTTGATGTGACATTTGATGTGAATAACTAATTTTTGAAATTCTCATGAAGACAAATATGTTTTGTAGGCGAAATCGCCAAAACCACACACCCTAAAATTCAAATGGTCGTCCCCTAAAAGCAATTAAATATCGGCTATACATATATTTATGGTGCTGACAAGTTTAATGAAATAAACGCGAAACTTTCCTTTTGAATGAGTAAATAACGTTGATTGCAGATATTTCTGAGACCATCGCCGGAAATTTTAAATGTCATGAAGTTTCGTACGTAAAAGCTATGTTACCGTTCTATCTATCTGCAATTTGCGGCTGGAAATTAACAAACAAACAAACAAACAACTGGTGCAGTTTGCTTGTGGATTGTGGCATGTGATTGTAGTTCCTGGCCATTGTGGGTGTTTGCTGTTTTCCTGTTTTTGTAAAAAAACATTTTGCAAAATAAATATTGCAACTGAGTTACTCTAAAAAAAAATAGTTTATTTTTTTAAATACATTAAAAAAAAATAAATAAATATCCGTGAACGCTATTACAATTTATCTATAAAAATAGATTGATTTTGAAAATTTAAGATAATTATAGATAAAAGGAATTAACTTGTACATATACGGTAAAAAAATCATTGTTATTAACTGAGTTGCACTGTCACAATCCGCCAAAGTGCAACACAGTTATTTCAAATACTGTGGCTAACTGTCATGCACTGTTACAATCAAGGACAGTTCATGACAGCAACACCAAATACTGTCAATAACTGACATGAACTGTAACAATCCGGGACAGTGCATGACAGTAGTCGTAAAGACTGTCATTTACTGTGTGTTACTGTTACAGTACTGGACAGTTAATCACAGTACTTGGGTATTACTGTTAATGACTGTCCCCGATTGGCACAGTTCTTGACAGTACTTAATAGATATTTCACAGTACTACCACAGAGAGAACAGTGAATGACAGTGAAAAAATCACTGTTCCTGGTATGGACAGTACTTTTTTCTGTTTATAGTGAAATATGGTTCTTCAACAAGAAACACCACGATCTAGCGGTTTTTGAGAGATCTTAGAAGGATGTGTGGTGATACATTGATAGATTTGTTTAAATTGATGACAGATGATGGTTCTTTAGACACATCAGATAATTTGCACCTGGAGTTCATCAGGTATTGTTTCTTGCATTTAATAAATCGAGATTTAGTGTCTGTTGTGCAGCAATGGAATAAGCATCCATTTAGATACAACCCTATAAGCAACGATGTTCATATTTTCAGCCTGAAACATTTGGAACTGTGGATCAGAAGAAGATACTTCAAGGAAACGTTGACATACTTCAGAATGAATATTGCCAACGATCCACAGAACATGGGGTGTGTGAAGAATTTGAGTGGTTAGCAAACTATATGTCAACGAGGACTGTCGTACCCGCTAAAAACCATTGATGAAGCGGATTTTCTTTATTATGAAATACCAAGTTACGTCAGGGATAACATTCAGTAAAAGTGTGTTAAAAAAACTCCTATTTTACTTTTTTACGCAAAATGAATGTATCAATCGCATTGTTGCTTGATTTCAGATGATGGCGTTGTAAGAGTATGTATAAGCGTTAACAAATGAAAATTATTTTGTCATGTCTGATTTTATTTGAACAATAATTATTTGTTTTCAGAAAACACATGATTAGTTGATTAATTAATTAATTCTAATAAATATTCTTAAAGTAGTGATAAGTTTTAGATTCAGATTCAGATTCATATTTAAGACATTTTTTTTAAATAATTATTAGGAATTCAAAGCTTAGTTATTGCTGTACTCCCAAACAGTGCGATTTCGTCTATATCCGGGAGATTAACATGAAAGGTGTGATTAAAATGAATACATGAAAAATGATGATTAGAAGTAAGATGTTAAACCTGTTTCTAAGGGCCGACTATGCAACTTGAAGGGGCGGGCTTTATTACCCCTGCACTTTCGAATGCATTTTGGGAAAACTTTCAAAGGTGTTCTCTGAAACTACTTAGCCAATTGAAACCAGACTTGGTTACAATAGTCCATTGGTAGTCCCTCTAAAAAGTAGTGTTTGTCGATATCAACAATATCAACGATATCTCCTCTGCAACCACTCAGCTTATGGAAACCAAACTTGTTCACAATAGTCCCTTAGGGTCCACTATAAAAATTATGTCTGTCAGGTGTAGGTGGTGTCAAAGATGGCCTCAAATGGAAACATAGTTTAACATTTCCTCCTCAGAAATCATTGCACCAATTGGAACCAAACTTAGTCACAATCCTTGTGTTGTCCTCTTTAGCAGTTGCATAATGCAGGTTCATCTCATCCAAGATAGCCATCAGTGAGACATAGTTGCACATTTGACTTATTTGGGTGAAATCATGCAGTATTAGCCAATGAAAATCAAACTTTGCCACATTGGTATAATTTAAGCTTGATCATGGCAGCTGAAAGCCAAGTGAGTGATTACAGGCTCCTGGAAGCCTCTGGTTATCTAACTCTTACGGTTTCAAGCTTTTTGTAAACTAGAGGCCCAAGGAGCCTGTATCGCTCACCTTACTCCACCAGCAAACAAGAGGCTTCCAAAGAGCTGACTCGCTCACCTGGTATTAACAAAAGCCATATGACAGACTGGCATGTACTACCTAAGACCAACCTATATACCATATATCATTGCCCTACCATTAATAGTTCCGGAGAAAATAAACTTATCACAAAAAACTTAATATGTTCATTTGACCGTGAATTTGAGGTCACAGACAAAAGCCAAATAGCAAACAGCCATGTACCACCCAAGACCAACCTATATACAAAATATCATTGACTTACCACTTATAGTTACTGAGAAAATGACCTAATCACAAAAACTTAATATGAAAGTTTACCAAGCCGCCGTCGCCGTCATATTTTGTACGCTTATGTCTCGCATTCCGCGACTTTCGTCGCGGGCGAGACAAAAATGTATGATGTTTCCCGACCATTTAGCCATACCACACCTCCCTTTTACTATATAGCCAAGAATTCGAATGCACGTGAACTTGTCGAGAAAATTATGTTAACATGTTTTGGTAATAAATAATTGAGTTGGTCGACTTGTCGATCTAATAATGTCGACATGTTTTGACAACGAAGTCAACTTGTTCAGATTATTATCTCGACAATACAACTTTTTAAACTTGATGAGTTGACATAATTATCTGGACAACGCAACTTCATGATGGCAGCTACGAGCAACATCTCGACCTCTGGGTGCGAATTTGAGATATGTGATGTCGACTTGTCGAGAAAAATATGTCGACTTATCGAGATATTTTTCGTGACAAATCGACAAAATAATCGACACGTATGGCTTTAAGTCGACTTGTCGAAATAATTATGTCGACATGTTTCAATAATTATCTCGCCAGCTCAACATCTCGATGGCAGAAATAAGCCTCCATACTACATCAAATATAACTGTGCAGATACATCAATTTACAGCAAAAAATTAGGTTTAAAAAATGTTTTTTTTCTTCATTTTTTTTATAATTGCGTATATCAAATTGAAACCAATTTGACAGGTATATGTTTGCGTTATATGTAGTTTGTACCAAATACTTTATGATTAAAAGATAATAATTTTACAAATATTCTTCTTGGCGGCTATGTTGGTTATGAAATATTCGCCGATTGATGAAACTTAATTAACACAGGAAAATATTTTAGAATGAAAAACTTACCATTGCAAAAAATCAGACCAATTTCCCAAAACAGATTTGTTTCTGGCACTCATAGAACGAGGGACACAGGCATTTGTTTCATAAAAAATGTCAGTCCCCCCGGGATGAAACAAGTGCATGTGACGAGGGAGTCTTTTCATAATAATGTTTAGAAATATTTCAGTTCGGATGGGAAAGCAATTTATTTATTATAAGTGTTAGTGTAAGTGTAAAAATAAAGGAAGCACCGTAGCCCGGGTGCAATGGTTAGGGCTGATAAGCAAGATTAACTATAGATTCTAGTTTTTTTTTATTTTCGCATTAAAAAATAAACATGTGATCCCGTATTCACAACCACAGCACTTCCGACAACAACGGCCGGATTGTCGAACAGGCTATTACAAATAAACCACGTATGTCCGTACTACTGTTACATTAAAAAAATAAAATAACTGGACATTGGCTTATGCAACAGATCATCGGTCGGACATGTTATTACACTATGTCCGATAGATGACCATAAAACAGAAATTAATACAACAAGAAATACATTCATTTGAAGTGACGTCTGTTTTGCAAAAGAGATATTTTTTCTGTTTTGCAATATATTTTGTAACGGAATTCTCTTGATTCTTTACAAATTATTGAAGACTCATTTCTCATCTATATATTTCTATTTTGACGACTAATAGAAACACTGAGTGGCAAGATTAGGAACTCTTTGACAAGAAAAGTGTGAAAAATAAGTTTGAAGACTTATTTTAATGATTATTACAACGATATTTCCATCTTAATTCTTAATTCTATTAATCGACGAATATTTCAGTTAGGCTGGCTCTATACTATAGCTCTCCAGTCGTATTGTTTTCAATTTCAAATTCAAATTCAAAATAAAAATAAAATCTAACCTTTTTTAATATCAAATACATTTATTTTATTTATTGTAAAACCACAATTTTTACATGTATTTTTTTCACTTGTCGCACGATTGATATGAATCACCAGCTGCCATTGACGTCGGAACGGCATACGGATCTATATGGATAAGACAAATGTTAAATTTTTGAAGTGGCCGCATTCGCCACCAAAATAAAATCTGAAGGAAAAGATTAAAAATTTGAGGCATGCGGCCAACTTGGATTTATGCAAAAACGGATTGAAAACTACCGATTTTTAGCCATTTGTCGAATTTCGTCATGTTTTCGAGCATTTTACGTCATTTATGACGTCACAGAGATCAACAATAATTGTTGCCCGATTTATTTTAAGGTATGGCAATAATTTTGGAGAGCATTCATCAAAGCTACGATAAAGATTAAAATTGTGTATTATACAGGGCCAGTATACCCTATTCGCGGCTCTACTCTTTTCTCGACAAATTCTTATTTGTAATAATTTTGTCTTGAAATTTCTCGACACATTCTCAACAGTCGAATATGCATGAAAAATTCTTGATAAAATCTTCGACATTCTTAACATTATGCATTATGTCTAAAATTTGCCGCCACGTTCACGATGTTCTTAATTTTGTCAAGAAATTTCTCGACCGGTACTTGATGTTCCTAATTTTGTATAGAAATTGGAAATTTCTAACCATTTGATAAATTTTCTTTTTCATCTATTTTTTATTATCTATCTTGTCTGTTTTAAACTGTATTCTTAGCTTACCTTCTAGAATTATGTTCCATTTCTACAATTATGCAAATTCACTATTTAATACATTCATATTTAGCATTTATGTTATAAATAAAAGCATTTTATTTTCAATTTTGTCAAAAAACCATGATGAAAAGGTATGGATAATACTAATAAGGCAACAAATAAAAAAAGCGAAATACGCAATGGAAAATATAGAGTTTCTTCAGTTTCACTCTGATTATTAACTTTTCAAGGATTTGTTTTTAAAATGTTTAAAAACACAATTGCTGCTAAAAATTTTTCAAATTATTAAGTAAATACCCACTTATTGTTATGCGAAAATGTTAATGTATTTTAATTTGGTATTTTGTGGTGTTTCTTGGTAGATTACAAACTCTTGTTAGTTCATTTGCGTATTACATATACTTGCATGTATTTTAATTATCTTCACAATTATAGAAAAAAAATGTGTGGTCAACATTTATAATAGTGAATATCTCTATCTATGGATAAAAGTTTTTACAAATAATAATGAAATTTTATTTAAATTATATAAAGACGTATATAATTTGCTTAGGTTATATTTCATTTTTTTTCATTTTTTTCTGCAATCAATTTTAAAATTTAGACTACATGTATACAGTAATCAAAACAATGATTAAAACTACTCCAATCAACAAAGATTGTCATGGGTGAGTGATATTGTCTCAGGTAAACCTTTTCATCAATTCATTTCTAAAAATGGTATTGTTTAATAAGTGCAATATACAAGGATTTTAAGTTGACTATATTGCTTGCTCATTGTCCCTGTTAGGACCAAAACCATAAAGAAACTCTATTGAGACTTCTTACTTAATAAATTCTATATTTTCTTAATTCAGATTCGGGGTATTGGGATTAAAAATTATATTTGAAACGATAGTCAAACTATTCAGGAATGGTATGAGCAGGGATGTTGACTCTTAATTCAGTTTGAGTTGTAACAGACCTAAAATATAGAAATGTACCGAATGAGTTATTACTTCGATTTTTTAACTGAATGCACTCCCCTTTAATTACTTGCCTAGACGGAGGATCATATACATGTGAAATTATTCTGTACATTTTCTGCTTAGTTCTAGCAACGTATTTTTATGTGCTAGCGAAAATGATTTTCTAGTAAGAACAGATTGAGTACTCGTATATAGAAAATCAAGTATAACAAAGAGACATATGAAATGGTAAATAATTTGGTGGTTATATGATATGTAACCTATACAAAGTATACAGATGGGTGCAGACGCAACGTTCCAAAAAGTGCACTTAAAATGATTTGAAGTGCACTTCGCGTTCTCTAAGGTGTCGCGAAGTTCACTTTTTTTGGAATAGGTAGCTATTCCATGACAGGTATTTTCGCGTTCACTAGTGAACTTCAAGTGCACTTGAAAGCTGTAGCGAGGATCACTATTTAAAACGAGGTTATCTTATATATATATATATATATATATATATATATATAGTAAGATCGCATTTTTTATAAGCGATAGCCGAGGTTATAAAAATTTATTTCCACGTAGCGTTCTTTTTGATAGGCTAATGCTAAAAAATACCAATCCAGTTATAAGACATGTCAGATAATATATTCCCTTTACAAAAATGAAAACGGCAGTCGTTATTTTCATTATGTAATTGATACTAAATGCCCAAAATAACTCATTTTTAAAAATATTTTATCTGATTATATCCTTTTTAAGTAGTTGGTTTTATATGTTGTGATCTGGGACTAATATAATATGTAATATTAGTTCCAGTTGTGATATAGCTTCCCGGGTATAGCTTTTAGTAAATCTTTACATAAATATGTTTGAAAAGTCAGGTTAATACTAAATCTTTACAAATGACCAAAATAATTCACTTTTTTAAATATTTTACTTTATCATACCATTTCGAAGAAGTTTTACATGTCGCGATATAACTTTTTGTAAATCTTTACATAAATATATTTGAAAAGTCAGGTTTTTATTATGCAGTTTATACTAAATCATTACAAATGAATAAAATAACTAATTTTTTTTTAAATATTTTACTTTATCACATCCTTTCAAAGAAGTTTTATATAAGTTAATATTTAAAAAAGTTTTAAATAAGGTAATTTTGGGAAAAATACATATAAATGTTGTGTCGCAACAATTGAAATAAGCACCAACATATAATATCTCCTACTTATGGATTCATTTTTGACAAAAGATACATAAATTTGGTATTGCGAGAAAGGAAAAAAGCTAAAATGCAAAATATTTCAGTTTTATGAGGTAATATTGGAAAAGATACATGTAAACGTTGTGTCGCTACAATTGAAATAAGCATCGACATATAATATCTCCCACTTTTGAGGTCATTTTTAACAAAAGATATTTAAATTCAGTATCGCGAGAAAGGAAAAAAGCTAAAATGCAAAATATTTCAATTGTATAAAATAATATTGGAAAAAATACATATAAACGTTGTTTCGCGACAATTGAAATAAGCACCGATGTCTAATATCTCCAACTTGTGAGGTCATTTTTCACAAAAGATGTATAAATCTAGTATCACAAGAAAGGGAAAAAAAAGCTAAAATGCAAAATATATCAATCTTATAAGATAATACTGGGAAAAAACATATAAATGCTGTTTCGCGACAAGTGAAATAGGCACCAACATATAATATCTCCCACTTTTGGATTCATTTTTGACAAAAGATGCAACAATTTGGTATCGCGAGAAATACAAAAAGCTAAAATGCAAAATATTTGAGTCTTATAAGGTAATTTTGGAAAAAATACATATAAATGTTGTGTTGCGACAATTGAAATAAGCACCGACATATAACATTGTATAATATCTCCCACTTTTGAGGTCAATTTTAACAAAAGATGTATAAATCTAGTATCGCGAGAAAGGAAAAAAGTAAAATGCAAAATATTTCAATCTTATAAAGTATTTTTGGGAAAAATACATGTAAATGTTGTGTCGCGACAATTGAAATAAGCACCAACATATAATATCTCCCACTTTTTGATTCATTTTTGACAAAAGATGCAACAATTTGGCATCGCGAGAAAGACAAAAAGCTAAAATGCTAAATTTTTCAGTCTTATAAGGTAATTTTTGAAAAAATGCATATAAATGTTGCATCGCGACAATTGAAATAAGCACCGACATATAATATCTCCCACTTAAGAGGTCAATTTTAACAAAAGATGTATAAATTTAGTATCGCGAGAAAGGAATGAAGCTAAAATGCAAAATATTTCAATCTTATAAAATAATTTGGGAAAAAAACATATAAATGTTGTGTCGCGACAATTGAAATAAGCACCGACATATAATATCTCCCACTTTTGAATACATTTTTTGAGAAAAGATGCATAAATTTGGTATGGCGAGAATTAAAGGATGAAGCTAAAATGCAAAATATTTCTATCTTAGTAGGTAATTTTGGGAAAAATACCTATAAATGTTTTGTCGCGACAATTGAAATAAGCACCAACATATAATATCTCCCACTTTTGAGTACATTTTTGACAAAAGATGGATAAATTTGGTATCGCGAGAGGGAGAAAAACCTAAATGGAAAATATTTCAATCTTACAAGGTAATTTGGGGAAAAATACATCTAAATGTTGTGTCGCGACAATTGAAATACGCACCAACATATAATATCTCCCACTTTTGAGTACATTTTTGACAAAAGTTGTATACATTTGGTATCGCGAGAGGGAAAAAAAGCTTAAATGGAAAATATTTCAGTCTTAGAAGGTAATTTGGGGAAAAATACATCAAAATGCTGTGTCGCGACAATTGAAATAAGCACCAACATCTACTCAGTCCCACTTCTGAGGTCATTTTTAACAAAAGATGTATATATTTAATTGGTATTGCGAGAAAGGAAAAAAGATGAAATGCAAAATGTTTAAGGCTTACAAGGTAAATGCTGTGGTACAACAATTGAAATAAGCACCGACACCTAATATCTCCCATTTTTGAGGGTATTTTTAACAAAAGATGTATAAATTTGGTATCGCAAGAAAGAAATAGGCTAAAATAAAAAAAAAATATTTCAATCTTAAAAGGTAACTTTGGGAAAAATATGTATAAATGTTGTGTCCCGATAATTGAAATAAGCACCAAAATTTACATATAATATCTCCAACTTTTGGATTAATTTTTGACAAGGATTTTGGGAAATAAGAAATTCTGCATTATGAATTTAATGTCTCCAGCTTGAACATACAGTTGGGTGCTGGCGCAACATTCCATCCAAGTGCACTCCAAAAGCGTTCCTCGCGTGCACTTTGCGTGCACTTGAAAGTGATTCCATGACAGCCTGGAGTGAACTTGTGACCATTTTCAAGTGCACTTGAAAAGAAGATGCGATCGCGGGAGTGATCGCAAAGTGCACTTGAAGTGAACTTCGTGGCAGCTTTGGATTACTCTTAGCGATTGGTCAGTTCAAAATACGTGACGTGACGTGACGAAATTTACTTTAAGCAAAAAGAATGAAAACTCGACGACTTAACTCTCTTTTTAATATATTTTTGATAATAAATAAAAACCAAAATGCCATTATAAATTATAGCGTTCTTTTGTTTTATTTATACATTCCATGTTTACATCACATTATATTCTACATAAATCTTTTAAAAAAAGGGTATTGCACCGAGGCCTATGTTCATGCTTGAGACATTAAATTCATATGTTATTTCAAAAAAACTTTCTCGCAATACCAAATTTATACATCGATTTTCAAAAATGACCTCAAAAGTGGGAGATATTATTTGTCAGTGCTTATTTTATTTTCGCAACACAACATTTGTATGTATTTTTCCCAATTACCTTATAAGATTGAAATATTTTGCAGTTTAGCTGTTTTCCTTTCTCGCGATAAATTTATGCATCTTTTGTCAAAAATGAATCCAAAAGTGGGAGATATTATATGTTGGTGCTTATTTCAAATGTCGCATGTATTTTTCCCAAAATTACCTTAATAAGATTGAAAAATTTTGCATTTCAGCTTTTTTCCTTTCTCGCGATGCCAAATTTATACATCTTTTGTCAAAAATGACCTCATAAGGGGGAGATATTATATGTCGGTGCTTATTTAAATTGTCGCGACAAAACATTTATATGTATTTTTCCCAAAAATAACTTATAAGATTGAAATATTTTGCATTTGAGCTTTTTTCCTTTCTCGTGATACCAAATTTATACATCTTTTGTCAAAAATGACCTCAGAAGTTTGAGATATTATATGTCGATGCTTATTTCAATTGTCGCGACACAACATTTATATGTATTTTTTCCAAAATTACCTTATAAGATTGAAATATTTTGCATTTCAGCTTTTTTCGTTTATCAAGATACCAAATTTACTCATCTTTTGTCAAAAATGACCTCAGAAGTGGGAGATATTATATGTCAGTGCTTATTTCAATTGTCGCGACACAACATTTATATGTATTTTTCCCAAAAATAACTTATAAGATTGAAATATCTTGCATTTCAGCTTTTTCCTTTCTCGCGATACCAAATTTATACATCTTTTGTCAAAAATGACCTCAGAAGTGGGAGATCTTATATGTAGGTGCTTATTTCAATTGTCGCGACACAACATGTATATGTATTTTTCCCAAAATTACCTTATAAGATTGAAATATTTTGCATTTCAGCTTTTTTCCTTTTTTTGCGATACGAAATTTATACATTTTTTGTCAAAAATGACCTCAGAAGTGGGAGATATTATATGTCGGTGCTTATTTCAATTTTCGCGACACAACATTTATATGTATTTTCCCCAAATTACCTTATGAAATTGAAATATTTTGAATTTCAGCTTTTTTCCTTTCTTGCTTTACCAAATTTATACATCTTTTGTTAAAAATGACCTCAAAAGTGGGAGATATTATATGTAGGTGCTTATTTCAATTGTCGCGACACAACATTTATATATATATTTTTTCCAAAATCACCTTATGAGACTGAAATATTTTGCAGTTTAGCTGTTTTCCTTTCTCGCGATACCAAATTTATGCATCTTTTGTCAAAAATGAATCCAAAAGTTGGAGATATTATATGTTGGTGCTTATTTCAATTGTCGCATGTATTTTTTCCAAAATTACCTTATATAAAACTTCTTTGAAAAGATGTGATAAAGTAATATATTTTAAAAAATGAATTATTTTGGTTATTTGTAAAGATTTAGTATAAACCATATAATGAAAACCTAACTTTCTCAAACATATTTATATAAAGATTTACAAAAAGCTATATCGTAACATATAAAACTTCTTCAAATAACTAAATACCGAAGTTTCTGTGAATTTATTTTCTGCATATGCGCATTTCGACAACTTATGTCTCTTCAGTGCAGATAAAATCTAAACGTTTGGAAAACCATAATTACAAAGATGTTAAAAAACTGAGAGAACAAATAACCAATATGATCTAAATGTAAAGCCAAAATAAGCTAAGGACAGAGCTTTGCATGATGGAGATACTCCTTAGTTTTCAACAAAATTTACAAAAATTTAGATATTGCAAGGTTCCAAATAGTATCGGCTTTCGGGTCAGCACCGAAGTACTGACTACTGGGCTGGTGAATACCCTCGGGAACTAAGAGTCCACCAGCAGAGGTATCGACCCAGTGGTAACAAATTACTAAATACCGAAGTTTCTGTGAATTTATTTTCTGCATATGCGCATTTCGACAACTTATGTCTCTTCAGTGCAGATAAAATCTAAACGTTTGGAAAACCATAATTACAAAGATGTTAAAAAACTGAGAGAAC
>MJUU01029256.1:0-16420 GCA_002080025.1 Modiolus philippinarum | reverse complement strand
CTATGGCCAGAATAAACATGGATGTAGCGTTGCGCGACATCTAGTAGTACGTGGGCTGGAAACACTTTCCGTGCACCCCCCCTCTTCCGAACCATACCGGTTTTTTCAGTCCTTCTATGTCCCCTCTTTAAAATGAAACATGTAAACACGAACATAACCTGCACGCATAGACAGTATAGGGCCACTTTTATAGTACACTCGAAAAATTATTTGTATTTTCTCTTTAACATAAGTTTCATTTTTTAAGCTCCATAATATTTTACAGATAAGTAATATGTACTGAAATTTGGTATCACATTCAAGCTAATTTAATATGCTTTACAATGAACACAAGTTTGGGTACTTTACGCCAATTTTATGATCTGGTGATACAAAAAATCTACCCCCACCCCTGAAAAAAATTGCGAAAATGTCGATTTTAGGCTGTCAATTCCTTTCAGATAAACAACCCTTGTCATTTGATCTAGTTTTTATGCCTAACTTATCAGTTGGGATACAATGTTGGAAAATAAAACCATTAAAGTCCAAAAATTTTTGATTTTCGGTATAAAATTTTTGAAAAATGGAATTTTTCGGAATTTTAGATTTTTCACAATTTCGACTTTTTGACTTAAGGGTCGTAAAAATCTGAATATATATTTAATAATTGCCGATGCAGTAATAATTAATGATATGTTAGCAACAAATTATACGCAAAAATTTTAGTTTCAGACATATTATAGGTTCACAAATGTCAAAATTAGCACCCTCTCCCTAAAAATTAAGAGAAAATTTGAAATATTCAGGCCCTAAATGATAAAAAAATAATATTTAACGGGAATTCTAGCGTTTATTTCAGTAAAACTGACATGCAGAAGATCATTTAAGTAGATTAAACTTTTCAAAAGGTCTCTTTTCGACTCTTCTGTCCGAAAATGTATGAAAAATAGGAATTTTCCGTTTTCAGAATTTCTGCTGTTTTGTCTTTGAGATGCAAATACTTCATGAAATTGATATATAACTTGAAAATGTTGATTAAATATCGTTTTATCACATCTAAGCAATTAGAAAGTATGCTTTTAAGCCTTTTTGACTATGTACAGTCTCATAACAAAACAAACATATTACCCCTTACCACACATTTTAAATGCAATTTGTTTCATTTTATTCAGCTTTAAAAGCTTAAGCATTGTTTCAAGGTCCAATAAATAAATAAATACCGAACTTACTGTGAATTTAATTTCTGCATATGCGCATTTCGACAACTTATGCCTCTTCAGTGCAGATAAAATCTAAAAATTTGGAAGACCACAAACTCAAAGATACTCAAAAACTGATAGACAACCAATGACATATCATTTTCAAACACCAAAACACACACAGCCTCTCATCAATCAAAAATAAGATCATGCGCCCGGTTTATGGGCAGTTATGCAGTGATGTAACTTTAAATTTCGGAAAATTCTGAAATACTTAAAATTCCCATTTTTTACGATAATCATCCAAAATATTCATTTTACCCATATTTTGGTTTCAAAATTACATATTATGATGTATCAAATGCATCTTTTGCAAAGAAAGTAAAACATTAGTATGCTTTGTTCGTTTATATGTGCAGACGGTCATATTTTGGAGATTTTTAAGTTTAATTTTGTTGGTGTATGGGGTAAGATTTAAAAGTATTTAGAGACAAATTGAACACTCCTTATTTTTCTAAACAGTGTTTTTAAATAACATATGTATCGGTTAAGACAATAAATTGGCATATCTGCAGATAAATCCTCCAGATTTGCCACATATACTGACTTAAAAGTGAATTTTGCACAAATCTGAAATGCTAAAAATTTCCATTTTTCGTCAATTTTGGACAAAATATTTAGTTTAAGCTGACAACTGGGATTTGAAATACCAAATCAAGATAGTATTTATAACAAATTCCATTTTTAAAAAGGAAAATTTATTTTTTTCCTCTTTGGGCTTGTCAACAAGCATGTAAACATTGACAACTGTTGACATTCTTTCCGTTTTATTCTTTGGATTTTCACCAAAAACATTGGCGAATTTCGGAGACTTTTGCTTGATTTTATCCATTATGGGGATAAAGCCCCATTTATGTTTACACAAAAGATACAAAACCAGTGTGAAATGCAACATGTTTTACTTCAGATAAGGATTGTGATAAAGATGCATGTACAAATACAACCTAAATGAGGAAAAATCCCCAGTTTTATAACAGATAAATGATCATATATTAATAAATAGTAGTTGTTATAGAATTCATAGGTGGGGCATTTCCCCAGACACAAACTGTTGATAAACTTTGGTTGCGGGGATATATCCCCACTCGAAGTTTGAATAAGATTAAGATTAAGATTAAGATTGTTTATTGAATATGTAAGGTTATGCACAATATTTACATATATTGTAAGATTGAAAAAAGGTTTGTTTTTAAAGAAAATAGGATTAGGGGAAAATTCCCACTTAATTGGCCTATACATATGGGGATGTATCCCCAGTCTATTTTTGCAATATCAAATGTCAAAAGAATGTCGACCATTTCACTACTTTACGAATCTTTATAATTGAAATGAAATTATAAATGGGGATATATCCCAACTCATCATTATCATGAAATAGAATCATGTCTTAAACAAACATTGACCCAAGTGTGGGGATATATCCCCAGTCACTTTTGTTCAATATACAAAATATTTTGGAGACAAAGCTCGGTTTTACACATTTTTATGATAAAATGCAATGAAACACTACAATTAAAGTGAGGATAAAGCCCTTGTCTTCAACACTGAGAAAGAAATAATAAAAGAACATGCACAATAGCAGACAAAATTAACAAATATATTGTGCGTTTTCTGTACTTTGCCTGAAATGGTAGCTGTAAATTTTTGCTTTACCTTTTGGCTTTTTATTTAGGCAACCCTTTTTTTAAAATGACTAAGGGTCCAAAATCGAACCTCTAGGGAACAGGAAGCACTCAGACATACAATTAGGCCTTAGAATGGATTTTTTTCCAACAACACCACTTTAACATAATGAACTAGGATTTCCTGGCATATTACTTAATGTACTTCAAACGTTTCTTTTATTAAAGGAATCATTGTATAATAGGCTATTTATTCAGCTGTCTATTACGAAGTACATATTATTGAGTAGCGGGTTGCACATGGACGTTTAGATTGTTTGTTCTAGTTGCATTATCAAACCTAAGGCATTTTTCCCATTTGAAACCACAACGAATTCTTATATTTTTATTGAAATGTGATACCGGTATATGCATTTAAATGACAAAAAGATCCGATATGTAACGAAATTTTAATTGGTTATTCATCTTTATTCAAAATTTAATAGATTATTAATTACTGTTCAATGCTACTACTTTAAATAAACAGGTATATGTCTTGCACTCGCATAAGTGTTCCCTATATGGCACGCGATAGTAACAAAAATGCGGTATACCTAGTATTTCGAACGAAAACTAGGGGTTTTCGTGCGAAATACTAGGTATACCGCACGTTAACTAGGGGTTTCCGATCGGTATACATAGTATTTCGCCGAAAACCCTAGTTTTCGTTCGAAATACTAGGTATACCGCATTTTTGTTACTATCGCTTGCCATACCGATCGGTATCGGAAATTCGAGTTTAAATAAAAAACGCTATTCATAGTTTTAGCCAATGAGAAGCGAGAAACGGAAATCGCTATTTGATATTTAACGTTCGTCCAATCAGAAACGGAAAACGGTATTCAGGGTTTAATTAAACCAATCAAAATCGTTTATTCTGTTTATCGCTTATAATTCTCTATTTTTTATTCAAATTTTCGTATCTTTTATTTCTTTCATATATTTTTATATTATAAATTAATTATCAAATAGAGTTGTGCCTGTGACACTTTTAGGTGCGAATGGATATCAGATTTGCGGGTCATGGAACTAAGGATATTCGATCTCGACTGTCTGTATTCACCTTCACCAGTTAAAAGTTGTGAATATCGCCGTTTAAGACTTTGTTTTAAAAAAATTTCCATTTAACTAATCTCTAGAGCAAAGATTTTTATTTTCATATAACTTGATGTGTACTCCGTTTCGAAATTAAAAAAAACATGAAATTTGGTAAGAAAAATAAATATTTTGATAAAGTAGTTGAAAAAACAAAAACTCAGTCTTATAAATGATCAAAACAATTCAGTGTTTTAAAACTTTTACTTCATCATATTATCCTTTCCAAAGAATTTTTTAATTCGCAAAGTTATAAATTTGATGGATTTTTAGCTTTTAAGAGGTATGAAAAGTATAATTTTAAGTATCCGATTTAAACTTACTATTTAAAAATGAAGTAAACAATAAAGTGCTTTGAAAATTTTACTTCATTATATGCTCTCGAAAGAGTTTGATATGTTGCGAAATACAAAAATCATCAAATTAAGAATATAATAGGTATGAAAAGTAAGATTTTGAAGCAGTGGTTTAAACGCAGTCTTTAAAAATGACATAAAAATCTCAGTGTTTTGAAAATTTTACATCATAATGTCCTTTCGAAGGAGTTTTATAATTCGCGTAGCAAAAACTTGATTAATTTTAGCATTAAAAAGGTATGAAAAGTAAAATTTTTAGTCGCCAGTGTAAACCAACTCTTGAAAAATGTCAAAAAAGTTAAGTGTTTTGAAAATTTTACATCATCATATCATTGCGTAGGAGTTTGATAGGTTGCGAAATAAAAAAATCTTGAAATGGTATGAAAAGTATGAATTTTAATCAGCAGTTTAAACTCAGTCTTTAAAAATGACAAAAAAAATTTAGTGTATGAAAATTATCCTTTTGAATGAGTTTTATAATTCGCAAAGCAAAAACTTCATGAATTTTAGCATTAAAAAGATATGAAAAGCAAAATTTTTAGTCTGCAGTTTATACTAACTCTTTTAAAATGTGAAAAAAAGTTAAGCGTTTTGAAAATTTTACTTCATTAAATCCTTGCGAAGGCCTTTGATATGTTGCGAAATACAAAAATCATCAAATTAAGAATATAATAGGTATGAAAAGTAGATTTTGAAGCAGTGGTTTAAACGCAGTCTTTAAAAATGACATAAAAATCTCAGTGTTTTGAAAATTTTACATCATAATGTCCTTTCGAAGGAGTTTTATAATTCGCAAAGCAAAAACTTGATTAATTTTAGCATTAAAAAGGTATGAAAAGTAAAATTTTTAGTCTGCGGTGTAAACTAACTCTTGAAAAATGTCAAAAAAGTTAAGTGTTTTGAAAATTTTACATCACTATATCATTGCGTAGGAGTTTGATAGGTTGCGAAATAAAAAATTCTTGAAATTTGACATGGAATAGGTATGAAAAGTATGATTTTTAATCAGCAGTTTAAACTCAGTCTTTAAAAATGACAAAAAAAATTTAGTGTTATGAAAATTATCCTTTCGAAGGAGTTTTATAATTCGCAGAGCAAAAACTTCATGAATTTTAGCTTTAAGAAGATATGAAAAGCAAAATTTTTAGTCTGCAGTTTATACTAACTCTTTAAAAATGTGAAAAAAAGTTAAACGTTTTGAAAATTTTACTTCATTATATCCTTGCGAAGGCATTTGATATGTTGTGAAATATAAAAATCATCAAATTAAGCATATAATAGGTATGAAAAGTAGGTTTTGAAGCAGTGGTTTAAACACAGTCTTTAAAAATGACCAAAAAATCTCAGTGTTTTGAAAATTTTACATCATAATGTCCTTTCGAAGGAGTTTTATAATTCGCAAAGCAAAAACTTGATCAATTTTAGCACTAAAAAGGTATGAAAAGTAAAATTTTTAGTCTGCGGTGTAAACTAACTCTTGAAAAATGTCAAAAAAGTTCAGTGTTTTGAAAATCTTACATCATAATATCCTTGTGAAGGAGTTTGATATGTTGCGAAATAAAAAATTCTTCAAATTTAACATAGAATAGGTTTGAAAAGTAAGATTTCTAATTAGCGGTTTAAACTCAGTCTTTAAAAATGACACAACCTATTTAGTGTTTTGAAAATTTAACATCATAATATCCTTTCGAGGGAGATTCATAATTCGTAAAGTAAAAACTTTATGAATTTTAGCATTAAAAAGGTATGAAAAGTAAAATTTTTAGTTTGCCGTACAACTTTACTCTTCCAAAATGTAAAAAAAAAATCTGTTTTGAAAAATTTACATAATTATATCCTTGCAAGGAGTTTGATATGTTGCTAAATAAAAAAAAATCATCAAATTAAGAATAGAATAGGTATGAAAAGTAAGATTTTGAAACAGTGGCTTAAACTCACTGTTTAAAAAACAACGGCAGTAGAATACCGAAGGAACAAGGGAAAAATGACAAAAAAATTCAGGGTTTTGAAAATTTTACATCATAATATTCTTTTGAAGGAGTTTTATTTTCAAAACAGTGATATTTTTTGCTATTTTTAAAGACTGAGTTTAAACTGCTGATTCAAATCATACTTTTCATACCTATTCCATGTTAAATTTGAAGATGAATACAGACAGTCGAGATCGAATATCATTAGTTCCATGACCGGCGAATCTGATATCCATTCGCACCTAAAAGTGTCACAGGCACAACTCTATTTGATAATTAATTTATAATATAAAAATATATAAAACAAATAAAGGATACGAAAATTTGAATAAAAAATAGAGAATTATAAGCGATAAACAGAATAAACGATTTTGATTGGTTTAATTAAACCCTGAATACCGTTTTCCGTTTCTGATTGGACGAACGTTAAATATCAAATAGCGATTTCCATTTCTCGCTTCTCATTGGCTAAAACTATGAATAGCAATTTCGGTTTAAACTCGAATTTCCGATACCGATCGGTATGACACGCGATAGTAACAAAAATGCGGTATACCTAGTATTTCGAACGAAAACTAGGGTTTTCGGTGAAATACTATGTATACCGATCGGAAACCCCTAGTTAACGTGCGGTATACCTAGTATTTTGCACGAAAACCCCTAGTTTTCGTTCGAAATACTAGGTATACCGCATTTTTGTTACTATCGCGTGCCATATCCCTATGTGTTTTGAAATAACAGTGTCCCAAATAATTAACATTGCTGCTAACGTGATTTGCTGATTGTACATTTTAACAAGCAAGTAAGTAATCGTAAACATATAAAGAGATTCAAGTAATAGTATTATTACAAAAAACAAGTTGTGCCTTCTAAAGTCTTGCTTGAAAGGTGACATATAACAATAAACATATGAAAAGAATAATGTCCTTTTGGACGCTTTGCCTTGAGTCTTCTTCGAAGCACTGCACTTTTTACCTACAAATCAAAAATAAAACGCATATTTTGTAGTAAAACATTTATGAATTATATTCGATAATATTGAAATTATAAAATTGAAAGATAAATTTTGAATATCATGTTATTGCGATGGATAACAGTAACAGTAACTCCTGTCAAAAAGGTGCCCCAAGTGTATATCAAAATAATGTCTTTGAAAATGCAGCATTCGTTAACAACCTCAATCATGATATAGATACATGTACCTGCCATTTTATAAAATTAAGCCCGAGTACACAGCATCATATTACTGTGAAATAACACATGAATAAAGTGAAAAGATGTGGAGTAAATGATCACAATAATATAGGTAAAATTTATGAACAATGGAACAACGCTTTTAGTGTTCTTCATCTCAAAGTCGCCATTAGACCTAAAACCGTACTCTAATCAACAGATACTTCCACCATAAAGATAACACCTTGCCTACAATGTACTGGATCCCTAAGCTTCACAAAAACCCGTACGAGCATCGTTTTATTTCGGCATCGAGTAATTGTTCTACTACTAACTTGTTCATCCATTTACCAGTGCACTTTCTTGTAAAAAGGAGTTAATTATAAAATATTGTGAAAAAACTCTGGTGTCAATTACTTTTGGAGTATAAAAACTCTATTGAAGTTGTAGATAAATTGAAATCAATACAAAAACCAGTTTCATCTATCGACAGTTATAATTTTTCAACACTTTATACAACGCTTCCACATCATCTGATTCATTCTAAATTGGGACAACTGATTAAATGGTCTTTTAAATTTTCTGGACTGCAATTTATTTGTTGTTACAAAAAGCAAGGATTCCTTTCTAATATTACTTACAACAATCATTCATCCTGGACGTGTAATGATACGATTGAAGTACTTGATCTTTTGCTTGACAACATTTTTGTTCGTTTTGGCAACATTGTTTATCAACAGGTCATTGGAATTCCCATGGGTACAAATTGTGCACCTCTCATTGCAGATCTTTTTCTTTTCTGTTACGAACGTGACTTCATGAAAAAATTACAAAATGGGACCATACAAAACAGTGATCAACTTATTTCAATTTTCAATGATAACAGCAGGTATATTAACGATATCCTTACTATTGACAATCCCCAGTTTTTAGATTATGTCGACATCATTTATCCACAACAACTGAAACTTAATAGAGCTAATAATGATTCTAAAAATTGCCCTTTCTGGATCTTACTATCATCGTTGACTCTGGTAAAATAAAAACTAAAATTTACGATAAAATGGATGATTTTGATTTCAGTATTACTAATTTCCCTTTTTTTGACGGCGACGTTCCTCTAGCCCAATCCTACGGAGTTTATTTTTCTCAACTGGTACGATTCGCACGCGTTTGTTCTACTCTCTATCACTTCACAACTTTTGCAGCAAGGTTACAGATTTCATAAATTGTTAAATACATTTAAAAAGTTTTATCGAAGATATGAACATTTGATATCTAAATGTAATGTCACTCGCAAACAGCTTATTACTAAGGGCATTTCCCATCCTCGATTTTACGGAAATGTTGTTAAAAAATGCCAGAAGCTTATTAAAAATCCAGAAAAACTGGGACGTAACTTACATTCTTTACGCAATAGGGGATATCGACAGGTTATTCTGCCCGTGTGCGTTAAATTAGCTTTGGGATCCAGTGACCTGATGATTTTACACACATAATGGCCTCTCACTGATACTGCCGATGTCTACTAAAATACATGATGATTCTTTACCAAACCCATTGGGAGTTTTGAATTTGATCTTTCTTCCGTAGTGCGACAGTGTTTTACCAACAGTCTAGGCTCCTTGATCTAGCCGGCAGTTTAGCGGCGAGCACTACTTGACCCATCTTTCAAAATTACGTTTTGTTCCCCCATTTTTCTTTTCTATATTGTGGTCATTGAGTTAGTAGTCTACCTGTATGGGTTTTATTCGTATGTTTATTATACTATAGAGAAACGGGACAGAGAAAGGGGAGGTTTGGGTACCCATAACCAGGTTTAACCCTACCGCTGGCTTTTGCTAGTGCCGGTACCAAGTCCGGCTGTCCCTAGTTCCTATCGTTGTTTACGTTTGTCTTTTGTATTTTTATTGTGAGTTTTTTTCTTGGGCAGTTCCTATTTACTTTGTGGCATGTGGCTATGTTTTTCGGTCATTGTAGGTGTTTCCTGTTATTTTTTTTTATTCTAAATCAAGACTTAAACTAAAATTCATTGCTGGATCATTCAATTTGACTATTTCCCATGATTCGAAATGGTCAACAAACAAGAAGAAATGAGCAAAATAATCTAACAAATACTGTCATCCTTTGCCGGACAAAGATACCAAAAGACAAATACAACATCATGTTTCACAAAATAACAATTTAATCATAACAGTATGTAATATTTATTAAATAGATCTCAACATGTCATTCAATATCCTATATTTAGTAAATTTTGTTTGATTTAACCTAAAAATATGTTATGTTGGAAAACATTGATTTTCACAGAGTGAAATAATTAAACAGGTTAGATAACTCTGCCTAAAATCATATTTTATTTGTAAGTTGATTGTTTTGATTTTAGCAGTATGTATAACCTATATTATAAGAAGATCCCTTGTCCAAATTAGTTTTTAAGGGGGATCTAAAATTGCTTGCAACGTAGAAAGGGGCCATTTGGTTGCCAAGGAAACTGAACTTTTAACTTTTTAATTTAACTATTGAAATTTTGATTTTGCAAAAAAATTTAATGTACAATTTATGTTTTGTTTTCAGCAACATGAAAATGTTAATTATAAGGGGAATCCCTGCCAAAATGTTTTTGACAGGAGGTCTGAAATTGCCTGGAATGAATGGGGCACCATTTGATTATCATTGAAACCAAACCGTTGCAATGTTAACCAAACCTAAAAAAAGAAATTGGAGAAAAATGTTTTCTGTTGGAATTTTGATTTTGCAAAAAGATTTATACTACAATTTATGTTTTGTTTTCAGCAACATGAAAATGTAATTATAAGGGGAGCCCCTGCCAAAATGTTTTTTGACAAGAGGTCTGAGATTGCCTGGAATGAATAGGGCACCATTTGATTATCATGGAAACCAAACCTAAAAAAAATAACTTAGAGAAAATATCTTTTCTGCTAATTTTTTTTATTTCTGCACAAGTTACGTTTTGTTTTCAGCAGCATGTATACTGTAAATTATAAGGGAACCCCTGCCAAAATTTTTCCTCATGACAGAAGGTCTGAAATTTGCTGGAATGAATTTTGATAGCCATGGAAACCAAACCTTAAATTTGGAATTTTGATGAAAAACAGTTAAACACTTTGATGCCCAATTCCACCGTTCGGCTTGCGGAATCCCTTTTTGATCAACATGTTCAATTCAAAATTTGCTTGCAACTCGGCTCTTGCATCTGTGATGCTTTGGTCCATTTTTATTCTACTTTTACGAAAATGGGATACATGAAAACATGAAATAGGATACACCCATAAAATTTTGTAATTTGTTTTTGGAAACGTGACAAAATGTAAGTGGGGATTTATCCCCTCTTCAAGTTCAGTAAATTGGTTATGATAATGATGAGTGGGGATATATCCCCACATTGTAATTTTCAACTAGTTAATGGTCGACTTTTTCTTAACATTGTATGTTGAAAAACTGAGGAAACATCCCCAGACTTTGGCAAATTGTTGTTGAGGATATGATACCAGTTCTATTGTCTTATAAAGTATTTGTTTAGTGTTGGATAATTCCCCACAACAGTAGTTCTTTTAAAGGCCAGCTTGCGTAAATATAAAGTTTACAATGTATGTAAATATTGTGCATTAGAACTTAAAATTAAGATGTAGAGTGGGGATATATCCCCACATCCATTATCATGCTCCATAGTTTGTGCTATGGAAACCACTCTCAGTCTGGATTATCAACTCAATTGTAATTGTTAATGTTATGATCATTTATCTGTAATACAACTGGGGCTGTATCCCCGTTAAGATTGCATTCGTACATGAATCTTTATGGAAAATCTTTATCAAAAGTAAAAATATGTTTCATTTTACATTAGTTTGTGCATTTTCTAGGATAATAGATGGGGATTTATCCCCCAAAAATGTATACTTATATAATACAATAAAGCAAAGGTCTTCAATATTTGTCCGCTTTTTGGAAAAAAGTGAATAATCCAACTGAAAAATGTCAACAATTAGCAATGTTTACATGTACGTTGGCATGCCCAAAGAGGAAAAAAGTAAATTTTCCTTTTTAAAAATGGAATTTGTTTTATGCAACTTTGTTAGATGCAACGCAGAATTTGCGTGAGGTGGTAATTTTTATCCCAACATAGACAAAAAAATTGACAATTTTGGGGGAAATGTGTTGGGGTGGGGGTAAGATTTGGTATTTAGAGTCACATTTTTGTCGCACAAATGATGACAGCGATTGTAAAAACTCTTTGCCAGTTCTTTTTATGCTTGTTGGCGATCCCGCATCAATGCCCCCTGTTTTTCTAAATAATGTTTAAAGACATCTAATGTATCGCTTAGAACAATTAATTGGCATATCTGCAGATATATTCTATAGATTTGATATACATTGCGATTTAACAGTTAACTATGGACAAATCTGAAATGATGAAAATTCCCATTTTTCAAAAATTTGGGGAGAAATATTGAGTTGTAGTCGACCAATGGCTGTTAAAATACCAAATCATGATGTAATTCATGCAACATTGTCATATACAACACACATTTTGCATGTTCTTGTTTTTTTTATGAGAACATAGTAAAACCAAAAATCACCAATTTCAGGGAAAATTTGTTGGGGTAGAGGGGTAAGATTTTCGGTATTTAGAGTCACATATAACACTTCTTGTTTTTCTAAACAATGTTTAAAGACAATTTATGTATTGCTTAGGACAATTAAATGGCATATCTGCAGATATAGTCTACACATTTGACATATATTGCGATTTAACGATGAAATACGGACAAATCAAAAAATGATAAAAATTCCCATATTCATCAATTTTGGGAGAAATATGGAGTTTTAGTCGACCAATGGCTGTTGAAATACCACATTCTGATATAATTCATGCATTACTGTCATATACAACACATGTTCTGCGTGTTCTGGTTATTTTTATGTGAACATAGAGAAAAATTTGACAATTTCAGGGAAAATTTGTTGGGGTAGGGGTAAGATTTTCTGTGATTAGAGTCACATTTTACTCTCCTTGTTTTTCTTAGCAATGTTTTAAGACACCAAATGTTTCGCTTGGTACAATTAATTGGCATAGTTGCAGAAATATCCTCCAGATTTGGCATATATAACGATATAGCAGTGGACTTTGGACAATTCTGAAATGTTGAAAATTCCCATTTTTCACCAATTTCGGGCAAAATATTGAGTTTAAGTCAACAAATGGGTGTTAAAATATAAAATCATAAAATAATTAATGCAACATTGTCGTATACAACACACATTTTGCGTCTTCTGGTTATTTTTATGCGAAAATAGACAAAAAATTGACAATTTTAGAGTAAATTTGTTGGGGTAGGGGTAAGTTTTATTGATATATGATGTATATATTACTTAAAAACGGCCATTATTTGTTATGGTTGTAAAGCAAATATAATAAGCTTTCATTTGATACTTCTATTTTAAATGATATTTGTTTACTGAAAAATAATATCAGGCAAAAGAAAGACAAAACTTATTCAAAAACGAAATTATTCAAAGTATTTAGTATATTTGAAAATAAAATTTTGGTCATTTAAAATATGTTAACATTGTCTTTACCTGTTTTATATTGAAGAAAATAGATTGAAAAGCTAAAAACAATTTTCAGAATCGGGAATTTAGATGCACTTCGGGTTGTCTAGACCATCAAACTTACGCAATTTCAATGAAAATATCAGTTTTTTCGTCAATATTTCATTAGGGGTAGGGGTACGTTTAATTGCGCTATGGAACGTATTGGGCATAAAAAATGTAAAAAATTTGGTTCTTTGTAAAGCTGATACAATAAGCAATCATTTGATGCCTCGTTTTTATAACCTGAAGGCATTTTGTCAACATTTTGAAGCAACTGAAAGAAAAACTTGAACGAAAAACTAAATTTTCCAAAATTTCGGTAGGTGGGTCTAAAAATGGGCCAAATTCCACAAGTGCGTGCAGGTTATGCTTGTGTCATTATGTTTTATTTCGAAGAAGGGATGTATGCGGACTTAAAACTATGGGTGGGGTTCGGAAGTGGGGGGGGGGGGGGGGCGTGTGCACGGGGGTTATTCCAGCCCATGGACTATAGCAATTAATTCCGCTCAAAGCGGTGTTAGGGGCCGTCTTGAACTTGCTCATTGTTGAAGGCTTCATGGTGACTTCAAGATGAAGAACAATAAAAGCGTTGTTCCATTGCTTTTTACCATGTATTTGTAGAGATTTTGTCTCATGTGCATTTACCCCATACCCCTTCATTGCTTATTCAAAACCCGTAAAATTAAATGCTTGTTGTCTAAGAATGTTGACGAAATATTAAAATTTAAGGATGTAGTAAGGTGAAATTTTATAAATCTGCGATTTTAAATTGATACCCTAGATGGAAAGAGCATCGTTAAAGGAATAAAGTAAGCTAAAAATATTGATAGGTTATTGGCCTAGTTTTCAAGATATTTCACATTTAAAAAAATGGCGGGAAAGGCTCTCTTGGACTTTTACCTTAGTATAGCATAGACACAATATTGATTTGTTTCACATGGAAGAAAAATCTACAATCTAATGAAATTTTGCTTTCTGACCCGAAATGAGCTACTGAAGCCTTTGATGACTAGAAAATTTGATGTAATGGGGCAAAATATTTTACATAGTAATAATGGATAAAATCAGAGAAATCCGAATGACTTTTACAAATTGCAAAAGCCTCACCTTACTACATCCTTAAGCAAATGATCTTGTCAAAAAGATAAAATATAAACGAAAATTCCAAAATAATGTTACTTATATTTAACTATATGTAGCTATAAATTTAACAAATGTTAAGAAATAGCTCGGACGTCTTCTTAATATCATTTTTGCAAAGAATAATGATTGTTTGACTGTAAATTACTTTTAAATAAACAACATTGCTTAACTTTGTAAACATAACTTATTAGTTTTCACAAAATGTTGAAATATTATACAATGAAAGACCGCAAACTTTTAAAATGGAAAATACTAAGCCGTTTTGTTCCGTATATATTGCATGCAAGATAAGAAATTTTCGTTTTTCAAAATTTCTAGTATTTTGACTTTGAGGAGTAATACAAATATTCAAAGAAATATGGGTGTATTATCGTTTCAGGATGATTCAGTATGTCTAACATATAAGAAAGTATATTTTTCACTTTAAATTATAAATGAGCTTATTTAAAACTGGTATAAACAGACTCCTTTATAAGAACAAATAAGGCCATATGCATGGTGTGTTTGCAAGTATATGTAATATTGATGCAAAATGGTAATTTTCGGACTTTTAGATTGTAAGGTTTTCGTCATTTCATGTCAGTCCATGTCTTTGGACTTCGATTTTTGTAATCATCACTTCCTTTGTTCCTTCGGTATTCTACTGCCGTTTTCTCACAATTAAGGTAGTTGGGGTGTCTAAAACTGAGCATCTCTTTCGCGCATCTAAGCAAAAATTCAATACTTCAATGAGAATGATGTTGTCTAACTGATTTTTGATGTCTTAAATACAATAATATTAATAAAAATGAACAATAATGTATCATGTTTGGTCGAATAATATTACATATTTGCCAAAAATTCAAAAAGTTTTATCAAAGGGAGATATTGCAAAGGTCAACCAAGTGGCAAAACTTCACTGAATCGAAGTCAAGATTTACAACCCACGCCTACATTGTGTTACCTTTAAAAAGACTACACAAAGTATATATATCAGACGGAAAAGGTTACAATTGTACACAAAGTGTCTTTTGAACGACCGCAGATCCGTTTTAGAATGTAAGCTTTGGGTGTAAACTTTGACTTCTGTTCAGTTAAGCTTTTGCCACTTGGTTGACCGTAGCAATAATTCTCTACTGAAATACCATGGAATAGGTCAAATTTTCTGAGTTCCTTAAAAAAATAAGGTAGCTGATCCCAATTCTTTTTTGAATTTGTCAGATGCGTTTTAACAAAACACATTTATAATAATTTTTCCCAAAATATGTTTTTTTTTTCATTTTGGGGTCCCAAAATCACTGTAATTAAGTTATCCCCCCTTTCTCGATAAACCAACATATCCTTCATGTTTTTAATGAAATAATTTTTTCAAAATGTCCGTGACTTATCTTTTTTATGTTTTTAAATTGAAGTTCTATATCATACAAATAGATATATAAAATTTGTAAAAAAATGTATGTCTGCTTAAATTATGCCCTTGAATTGTGCTTTCCCCCATATAATTCTATTGTAACCCCAAATTTGACCAATCTTTAGATCCCCAATTTTTATGCATATTCTTTTAGCATATTGCTTAAAGTTCCATTGTACAAATTTTATAAAAGTTCTTATGTCAGAAACCAAGACACCCAAACTACCTTAAGCAAGCGAAAATGTTTTTTTATGAAAATATAGAATATAATGTTCAAAAATACGAAAATAACAAAGTTGCATATCAATCAGTAATGTACAAGTGTTTCAAGGAGTAACCTTTCATTACAATCATTAGAATAAAACTAGAATAACTGTGAGCAAAGCTCACAAAAACATACCACCCGCTCCCCCATTTGATTCCAGATGTAACCCCCCCCCCAAAAAAAAAAATCAAAGTCAAATAAAAATTTTAAATAGCTGGTGCACAATGGCAATATCTACTGAACATTCTGTGAAAGTTTCATTGGATATCACCAAGTGGTCTAGGAGGAGTTGTCGCCACAAAGTGTGTACCCATATGTCAGAGAGTAAAAAAATCAACCAAAAAAAGAAAAAAAACAACAACAAAAAATAAAAGAAAATCTAATCAAATTTTCAAATAGCAGGTGCACAATGGCAATATGTACTGAACATTCTGTGAATGTTTCATTGAATTTCACCAAGTGGTATAGGAGGAGTTGTTGCCACAAAGTAGGTACCCTATGGCGGACGGACGA
>MJUU01029255.1:31225-79391 GCA_002080025.1 Modiolus philippinarum | reverse complement strand
AAAAAACACGCACAAATTCCTCCACAAGTTAACTCCGAGAAAAGTTTAATCCAGCATGGCGTGATTAGTCTAGAATATTCTTCCGGGTTGCTGTTTTTATATCCTGATTTATAAAATCACTATTCGTATTATAACTATCCATTATTATTATATTTTCCTCTGCCTGAAATAACATACCGTAAAAAAATTAGTCTATTATACCGCTTAATTGTAAACACAAATACAAAAATATATGTCGTTGTTAACCTGACGATGTACGTTGTAAGAATGAATGGAAAACTACCAACAGTTTGATCTTGACGTCGTATTGATTTTTGTCGCAGTTTCACTAAGGCGTATCGATTACCTATTAGAAGTACAAAAAGGAGATTAAATGTTAAGAAAACGTATTTGTCATTAAAAGTAATTTGTTTTAACAACTTAAGATTGTATTTCCCGATCAAAACAATGAAATATTTTCTTCTCTGGTAAGTTAAGATACAGAAAAGAATATTTATTTTTAGTAGTTAAATCAAGCGTATTTTTTGAGACCTGAAGTTCTGAAGATATAAGTTATCTCTCATTTTTACTAGGAAAATTATACACTATGTAGAAATTACAATTTAAACGACAGTCTTTAGGTATCCGAAAATAGGACTGACTCAAATAAATTACGCTCATTTTCTTGTGCCTTCCGCCTATAAAGTATTTTACAATAGAAGATTGATCTTGTTGTGAACAAATATAGTCGTCAAAAATTACGATTTTTTGTTTGTCACCGGCACTGCCGTCAGATACTTCGTCCTCGCAGTAGATGTCTTCAACTTTTGCATTAGATAGTTGTAATAAATCTTCCAGAGACACACCTAGTTTTTCCGCTATTTCCTCAAATCTTCGAATTAGTTCCTTGTAGTAATGTTGTTCTAAGTTCTTTGCGTAAAGAATAATTTTGTCGTAATACAATAAGGGTTTAAATAAAAGGTGCATTAGCAAATACGTCTTGCCCGACCCGGACGGGCCCACGACGAGTAAGCGGAAGTAATCACTCGGCATATTTTTTACTCCTTGTATTGTTCTAAATTTATTCGTATTAGACTTTTCTGAAAAATACACGGGAATCGTTGTCATTTTTTATAACCCGAATATTTATTAGATAAAAAAACCATGAGTGTATTTCAGGTAGGAGGGTGTATAACCGTTGTGGTAAGTAATAATGTTTGACTTTTATAATAAAAATCAGGTAAAAAAAAATGCTTGCATATGATTTGACCAATCTAAAAAAAATAAAAACAATGGTGTATGGTTTTTACGAAATACTTGATATTCAAGGGGAAATCGTATATTTATATTATCCTTTTAGCAATATATTCGTTATAGAGAGAGTAACTGGTCATGATCTATCAGACTTATTAGAAACATATAGGAATCAAAAGTATAGAACCAGAGATAGACTTCAGTGTTATGTATAACCCGTGTCATGTTTTACTTATGAGATGCTTAAACCGCATGCAACGTAAAAAATGTGAGTGAATTAAGAATCTAGCCCGTTTTACCCGTCTCAACTGTAGTGAATAACAAATCTTACACGTTTGTTTATTCTCGTTAGTCCCGTAGATAGTAGTTAAGTATGGGGAAAATCTGCGGTTTTCAAAAAACGTTTTTTGAAAACCGCAGATTTTCCCCCATAGTTAACTACTTCTGAAAGTGCATTTTTCCTGCATTAAATGCTTTGCAAAAGGGGGTTCGTCTGTTACCTTTATTGTAGCTAGTGAAACTAGTGTTTGTAATATTGCCCGGAGTTTTTGTTCTTTGGTTTTGTTCTGTAGTTGAAAAACGAGTGGTTGTTGGTTGATTTATAGGTGTAGTTACGCACAACAGCCAAAGTTCCATATCGATTACCCCCATGAGGAATTTGGACAATGGGATTTTCGAATGCGATATTGCTTGTCGTACTGAATCCAACCCCCATTTTGTCCCCTTGAGGCCGCTAATCTTACTGAATGCATATATTTGAGGAGCTTTTGACTTTTATTGGGCCATTTCTCCAACATTATGCTCTGAAATATGATAAAGGCGGAAGTCCAAGTATTTTATTCTTGTTATAGGGTTTTTTCTTTGGTTCACAACTGCTAAGACACCCCCCCCCCTTTTAATTGTTATATTTCCATCTAGATTTGTTTCATTGTTTAATTCTAGCGCAAATTTAAGGAGAATGCTTAAATCTATAAATTCCCCGTTCCAAATTTTTCTTTAATTTTCACTGGCACGTGTGATGCGATATAACCAAATGCACTTGTTATATATTGAGGGGGTTGGTTAACATGGACGAGAGATTCCGAATTTGCAAAAACCCCTACTCCTTGACTGTTATTTTGAATTACTTGATTTAACATACCAGGATTCCTGCTGGCTGTGGAATCTAGTGTTGGATTACTGTTTGATTGAGCTACTAAACTAGTGGCAGCGTTGAGGTACCAGATGATCTTTGGATTCTTTGGACCGTGTGTGTTTTTCATGGTATTTCCGCTTACTGATTTCTCATGATGGTCCAGTGAAACTAGCGGCGAGTCATGATAATGGTCATTCCCAGTGGATGTAGATGGTCCAGGGTGACTAAAAGTTGCGAGGAGAGTTGCTGAAGAGTTTGTCATTCTTTGTCATGTGAAGTCTCTATTACGACAGGAGTTATTTGGCGTGGACCTGTCTTGCTTTTGACATCAGATCTTTTACTTGTTTTTGGCGTCTTTGCTGGAACCTGTTGGGACATTCATTTTTGTGGGGGTTTCCTTTTTCTTTTTGGAGGCATCATTCTTGTAGATGGTTTCAATAAAAGCTGATATTTGTTGATTTTCTTTTTTGTTTCAACTTCGGGACGATGGCGTCTAGGAGTTTAAGTTAAATGACATAATATAACGTACTAAGAAACTAATAAACTGACCGGAATTGGGCTCGGACCTGTTGACAATTTCCGGCAACTAAATTCACTTTTATTAAATTGGTTTATCTTGTATATTTAGTTAAACCTTATTAATGAAGGAAAGATAACAGGAAACACTTACAATGGCCCGAACATTACAATCACATGTCACAATCAACCAGGGAACTGCACAAGAAAAACAATAAAATGACAAAAGACAAACATAGATGACGATAGGAACTCGGGATAGCCGGACTTGGTACCGGCACTGGCAATAGCCAGCGGTATGGTTAAACCGGTTTATGGGTACCCAAATCTCCTCTTTCTCTATCCCATTTCCCTATAGTATAATAAACAAACAAATAAAACCCAAATACACGTAGAACACTAACTGTAAGACCACAATCTTGAAAAGGAAAGAATAGACAAAACGTAATTTAGAAAGATGGGTCGAGGAGTGCTCGCCGCTTAACTGCCCTCTAGCTCAAGGAGCCTAGTCTGCTAGTTAAACACTGTCGCACTACGGAATAATAATCAAATTCAAAACTTCCCGAAGGGTTTGGTAAAGAATCATCATGGATTTCAGTAGACATCGGCAGTACCAGTGAGAGGCTAGTATAATTGTAAAATCTTCAGGTCATTGGATCAGAAAGCCAATTTAACGGAATCATGAAGAATATCCGGTCAATATCCCCTATTACGTAAAGAATGTAAGTTACGTCCCAGTTTTTCTGGATTTTTTATCATTTTTTGACATTTTTTAACAACATTTCCGTAATAATGAGGGTGAGAAATGCCTTAAGTAATAAGCTGTTTCCGAGTCGCATTATAGTTAGATACCAAATGTTCGTATCTTCTATAAAACTTCTTAAATGTGTTTATCAATCTAAGAAATCTGTAACCTTGTTGTAATAGTTTGGATGTGATAGTAAGGTTACGTACATAATGTACATAATTAGAACTATTTGATATATATAGTACAAGTTCTAGTAATAAAAAGAATATTTTTGTATGAACAATGTAACTATTTTTGTGATTAAATAATTTTAGGCTTGAATGTGTTTCACATTTAACCATTGGTGTATCCTTCCGGCCGCCAGGCTGACAGGACCATCTAACCACAATTGTGACAAAGTTTGGCTTTATAATTCCACTTGACCAGTAGTTCCTGAGCAGATCTTTGAATTCATTTCCACATTGTCCAATTTAAACTATATTCCCACAAGCGGTTATGGACCTTTCGAATACCTTTTTTGAAAGGGATCATCTAAGGACCATTGCTACTATGTTTGGTTCTAATTGGACTGGTATTTTCCGAGAAGAAGATCTTTGAATATGTTTTCCATAGGGTCAAAAGTTAAAGCTATGTTCCCCGCTGGCGGCCATCTTGAATGAGGTACATACCTGTCGGATACCTTTTTCGGAATGGACCATTAAAGAACAACTGTGACTTAGTTTGGTTCTAATTGTACTAGTAGTTTCTGAGAAGAAGATGTTTGAGTGTGCTATCCCTACAGTCCAATGTTAAAATTGTTCCCCGCTGGCGGCCATCTTGTATGAGGTACGGACCTGTCGGATACCTTTTTTGGCAGGGACCATCAAAGAACCATTGTATCTAAGTTTGGTTCTAATTGAATTAGCAGTTGTTTCTGAGAAGATCTTTGAATGTGTTTAACATAGGATCCAATGTTAAAACTGTGTTCCCTGCTGGCCGCCATCTTGAAAGAGGTCGGACCTGTCGGATACCTTTTTTGGAATGGACTATCTAAGGACCATTTTGACTAAGTTTGGTTCTAATTTTACTAGTAGTTTCTGAGAAGAAGATAATTGAATGTGTTCTCCCATAGGATCCAATGTTAAAACTTTGTTCCCCACTGGAGGCAATTTTAAATGAGGTAAGACCCTGTCGGATACCTTTTTTGGAAGGAATCATCAAAGGACCATTCTGACTAAGTTTGGTTCTAATTGGATTAGCATTTCTGAGAAGATCTTTGAATGTGTTTCCCCTTGGGTCCAATGTTAAAACTGTGTTACGCGCTGGCGGCCATCTTGGATAAGGTATGGACCTGCTGGATACAGTTTTTAAAGGAAATCACCCTAGGACTACTGTGACCAAATTTGGTTCCAATTGGCCCAGTGAATTCAGAGGAGAAGATCTTTGAATGAAAAGTTTACGACGGATACCTTTTTTGGAAGGGACCATCTAAGAAACATTGTGACTAAGTTTGGTTCTAATATGACTAGCAGTTTCTGAGAAGAAGATCTTTGAATGTGTTTTCCCATTGGGTCCAATGTTAAAGCTATGTTCTCCGCTGGCGGCCATCTTGGATGAGGTATAGACCTGCTGGATACAGTTTTTAAAGGAAACCACACTAGGACTATTGTGACCAAATTTGGTTCCAATTGGCCCAGTGGTTTCAGAGGAGAAGATCTTTGAATGAAAAGTTTACGACGGACTACGGAGGCCAAGTGATGGCGAAAGCTCACCCTTGCATAGCCAGGTGAGCTAAAAATCGCAAACATTGAAGGCACCCGTTAACAAACGTTAAAGGGGAACACCAAAAAACCATTATGACCAAGTTTAGTGTCCATTAGCTCGGAAGTTGTCGGGGAGAAGATCTTTTAATGCTTCTCCCTAAGGCCCTATGTTAAAATCCATGTTCCCCACTGGCGACCATCTCGAATGAGGTACAAACATAAGAATCACAAACTTTGAAGAGACCACTCAAGAAATATTGTATCAAAGTTTGGTTCCATTTGGCCTAGTAGTTCCAAAGAAAAGGGTCTTAAGATGAAAAGTAAACGACGGATGGAACGACGGACGACCGATGTCAAGTGATGGCAAAACCTCGCCATGGCATTAGCCAGGTGAGCTATAAAAAGGGCAAATTCGAAATATACAAAACTGGTGTACAAGTATATTCATAATATCCATTCAAAATACAGTCTTTCACTTTCATAAGTATAGTTATGGTATTTGAAATAGCTCACTTTTCATTGATTAGTTAAGAGTTTAACATCCAGAAAGCAGTAATTCAGATATATCAGGACAAGAAGAAAGTTAATAAATTTAAACACTTTTGAAGAAAAAAACTAAAGAGGGCAGATGGGACAGTTTTAATTGGCACCCGGAAAGTGTAAGAATGGGAAAAGACAGGCAATTTTGTCTCATTCACGCCCCCAGCTGAGTTAAATATGCTTACTTATCAAGAAATATAAAAGAGGTATTCATACTGTATAGAGCGCAGCTTTTCCCGTCACAAGTTGTCTACGAACTGACTTACCTACATAGATATGGTTTTCCCCTAATTAAAACAAGCGGAAACGCCAAGTAAGCTCTTTTAATAGAGTCCTTTTGAACCAACCCAGATTCCTGCACGATATTGGCGAAACTGTATACTTGTACCTAGTGAGCAGGTTAATTCTTGTTTACTAAGAATTTATCAAAGCATTGGACCGGAGCAAACAGCAGTGGGACAGGTGTGTTTTTTAAGTATCAGGGCATTGGACCAAGATTTTTTTCGGCCAAAATGTGCATTGGACATGAACATTTAGAAATGAGACCCCTCAATGCAAAAATAATATGCATATTAATTTATTTTAAATTTTTGCATTTCAGTGATATTGTACTGATACACTATCTGTATTGGATAACGAAGTATAAAAATGGTCTATTTGCCTCTATTGTAACCTTTTAAAACAAAATCTTAAATGTTTTAATCATTTTGAAGAATTTATTTACTTCAACACCTTAAAACACCAAATCAGATAAACAATTGTGAATATTATTTCAGTTTTAAGCATTGCTCTAGTTTATAGTTTAAACCCTATTGGTATGGGATATAATCAACAATAAAAATTGCTTATTCTTCAATTTTTTAACTTTTTAGCTCACCTAGCTAATGCCAGGATGAGCTTTTGGCATCACTTTGCGTCCGTCAACCGTCCGTCGTTCGTCCGTCCGTCGTTCGTCCGTTCGTCGTCCGTCCGTCCGTCCGGCGTTTACTTTTCATTCAAAGATCTTCTCCTCTGAAACTACTGGACCAATTAAAAGCAAACTTGACCACAAGAGTCCTCGGGTGGTCCCCTACAAAAAAGGTGTTTTTCAGGTCCATGCGATATCCAAGATGGCCGCCAGTGGGAAATGTATTTTTAACATTGGCCCTATGGGAAAACCCATTCAAAGATCTTCTTCTCTGAAACTACTGAGTCAATTGGCACCAAACTTTGCCACAATAGTCTTTTGATGGTCCCTTACAAAAAAGATGTTTTCAGGCACGCGCGATATCCAAGAGGACCGCCAGCGGGAAACATACTTTTAACATTAGACCGTATTAGATAACACATTCAAAGATCTTCTTCTTAAATTTCTGAGCCAATTGGCACCAAACCTGGCCATAAAGGTCCTTTGGTGGTCGCTTACAAAAAAAAATGGTGTTTTTCAGGTCCATGCGATATCCAAGATGGCAGCCAGCGGGCAAAATAGTTTTAAAATTGGACCCTGTCGGAAAACACATTCAAAGATCTTCTTCTCTGAAGCTACTGAGCCAATTGGCACCAAGCTTGGCCACAATAGTCCTTGGTGCTCCCTTAAAAATAGTGTTTTTCGGGTTCGCGGTGCTCCCTTAAAAATAATGTTTTTCGGGTTAGCGCTATAACCAAGATGGCCGCCAGCTTGGATCATAGTTTTAGCGTTGGATCCTATTGGAAAGCACATTCAAAGATCTTCTTCTCTGAAACTACTGGGCCAATTCGAACGAAACTTGGCCACAGTAGTCCTTGGGTGGTCCCTTGAAAAAAAAAGTTTTCAGATCATTATGATATCCAAGATGACTGTCAGCGGGAAACATAGTTTTAACATTGCACCCTATGGGAAACCACGTTCAAAAATCTTATTTTCTGAAACTGCGTAGACAGTTTGTACCAAACTTGGCCACAATAGTCATTGAGTGTTCCCTTACAAAAAAGTTGTTTTTCAGGTTCACGCTATATCCAATGTGGCCGCCACTGGGGAACATAGTTTTCAACATTGGACCCTATGGGAAAACACATTCAAAGATATTCTCCTCTGAAACTACTGAGTCAATGAAACCAAACTGGGTTATAGTCTTTATGTGGACCCCTGAAAAAAAAATGCCAGCAGGGAACATGGTTTAACATTGGACCCCATGGGGAAGACTGGAACTATAGTTTAATCATATACATGTATATTGACTCTTTAACATAAAATGTCTATGTTAATCAAGGACCATGTCAGCGGTACATGCGCTTGAGAGCCTCTTGTTTGAACAAAATCTTAATTGTTTTACAAACATTATAAATTTAATTTACTGTTCATGCCATAAAAAAACCAAATATGAAGAATAGTTAACCATATAATTTCAATTCTGGGCATTTTTCTAGTAAAGTGGACATTATCGGTATTGGATTACCAACTATCAAAATTGGTCATTCTTCAAAATTGTTACATTTGCTAAAATCTTTATTGTTTTACCCTGTTTATACATTTTATTTACTTTTAAAGCCATAAAAGACCAAATTTGATACATAATTTCCCATATAATTTCATTTCTTTGCATTTCTCTAGTAAAAGGGTTTCTAAAGACATTAAAGGTATGAGATAACAAACTATAAAAATTTGTTATACTTCAAATTGTAACATTTTTAAAACAAAGTCTTTATTGTTTTACCCTCTTTATACATTTTATTTACTTCTACCACCCATAGAAGACAATATTTGATTAATGATTGCCCCTATAATTTCAATTTTGAGCATTTTCCTAGTAAATGAGTTTCTCAAGACATTACCGGTATGGTATAACCAACTATAAAAATTGGTAATTCTTCAAAATTGTAACCTATTTGAACAAAATCTTCATTGTTTTACTAACTTGATACATTTTATTTACTTTTTCAATTATAAAAGAGCTAAATAGATTAATGGTTGCCCATATAATTTCCATTTTTTCTTCAGCACTCAAGTATATGGATTTTAACACTATCTGTATTAGGATTATCAACTATAGACATAAGCACAATATTAATCATTTTTCAAACATTATATAATAATTTTGCCCTTTTTTCATAAAAGCTAAAATCACAGTAATAATTTCTCATATAATGTCAATTTTGTTCTAATTAGATATTTTGACATACCGGTAACAATTTAAACATAGTGGGTTTAAGAGTACTAACCATAGCTGCAATGGAATTTCTCATTTGAAGTAACTGATTAAAATAATATGCATGGGACACCAAACTATTTTGCAACTCAACAGAATGGGACATCGCTTTTTTTATTATATAGCATGGGACTGCGGCTTTTTTATCGAACATTTAAGTTTTGCTCCGGTCCCATGCATAAATAAATTTTAACTGGTCCCTAAGGAGTTCCTGTATGCAATTTCATAGATTATCTTTAAAAAAACATGATTATGGTTATTTCAAATAAAAAAATCAAAGACATCTTTATTGCATGTTTTATGCGGAATCATATTATGCTTTAATTTATTTTGTAATACAAAGTGATCCTTGGTTTATATTTGTGACCAGCGTTAGAACTTGGATGACCACATCTTTACAGAAAAGTTGGTGAGCATGGCTGAAATTTACATCTTCCCTCTTTATTTCTTGTACAAACTGAGTCGATACTACAGAGTCGACGCAGGCTATATCGAGGAAAATGTTCACACCAGTTTCTTCCTCTCCTAATGTAGTACTCTTCAGGAATCTACAAAAAATAATAGTAACATTTGCATACAAAACGGCTGTTACACTAAGGGAGTAACAATTTTGATTTTATGAAGGAGGTGCTTATGGATTTTCTTTTTTAAAGACTTATACCCATTATTAAAAATAAACCTCGAAAAAAAGAAAACAAATATACAGTCCGACAAAAGTTAAGCATCACCAAACTTTTTACATGAACATCATTTTTGAAGCTGTATTGAGGTAAGATGTTTTTGGTTCAAAACACTATGAATTAGATTATTTTGATATTAGGATGTCAAACTTTAATCATGCTTCATATTGTTGTCTTTATGTGAAAAGTTAATGACAAAATTATGTTAAGGCTTTTCATCGTGCAAAATTTTATACCTATACATGTCTGTTTGGTGAAACTTTAAAAATAAGTGATGCTTAACTTTTGGCGGACTGTATATATATGAGGTACAGTTTTTTTCTAGACAAGGTAATGTAATCTTGAAATTGTAAAAAGGGGATGAGTAATAACGCGCTCCCCGACAAATGGATTTTCGTGCATTAAAAAAATTAGAAATCCTGCCTAGAAAATCAAACGATTGCTTTATAATAATAATAAAATTTTGTTCAGAGTAATATAAGGTTATATCTGCAGTTTCCTTAGAACTGCTGTTTACAAAATTGTTGCAACAACGGCAGTCGAATACCGAAGGAAAAAAGGAGTGGAATTTACAAAAATTGATATCAAAAGACATGGCCAAAACGAGGACACAGAAAACAATGATGTTAAACGCAGAATACAATGACGTTAGACAGATACAAAGTACAAAAATAGAAAACAACATTCAAAAACAAGGCACTCACAGTGTGAACTCATGAAGGGTAAGCATGTCCTGCTTTGTTAACAGCACCCGTCACACGGTCAGTGAGGCATATATATTTTGAAAGATTTGTTAGGTAGCTGATTGGTTAAAGCCCTTTGCTAACCCTGAGACAAAACCAATTAAAAGCCTTGGTACGTAACTTCTCTAACCCTCAAAGAGTACTAAGATTAAATTTTGAAAAGCTTTTGTAATCACTTCAGTATTCAAACATAGACAAGGACAGATCGGAACCACAAACATAACTGACGAAGACAAAACTAAAAATTTAACAAGAAAACACAAAGAACTAAAGCACTGATAGTGTTTACTCCCATAAAAAGAGAGCGACATAAGTTGGTCCGGAATGGCAATTTCCTCATATTCATTAGTTGTGGGATCTTAAAGCGCTCCAAACCACGAATTCTTAGTATCATGTTAATTTTATTAAATCATTCTTTGGTTTAACTTTATTCTCGACACATGAGAAGAAACAAGCTTTATATTGGAGAACTGTACAAAAATGTCAACCCTAATTTCGGACTTTTATATCCAACATGTTCACAAATTAAAGGATATTTTTCCAAGAATTGTATCTCCCGTCAAAACGTCAACATCGAACACAAAATAAAACATTATGAGTACAAGTATGAAGCTTTTACTAAACTTACCCGACAATCACAGTTATGTACGTACAAATCATTTTCGATCCCATTTAATGCATCAATCCCAATCGTACTTTCTTCAACAATATAATCACAGAATGTCCCTTGCATGTTGGCACTATAATAACCAATGTTTGCTGCAAGGAATTCAATGTAAATATATAAACAAGACGCGAATGAAGAGTAACAGAAATATGGAATATAATTGTTCAAGTCGTTGGACCACTATTCTACTACTGTCGATAGAGATAAACAATTAAATTGTTCGAGTGGCAACAAGAACTTTTATATTTAAGCTTTAACTCTACAGATAATCAACGACTTCTAAATGACATATTCTTTTTTTCTTATTCTGAAATTAATATATTGTTATTTTTTAACCTACACAGGCGTGCTGTAAAGGACTTGACATATTAAGGAAATATTCATAAAGAAAAAAAAGCATTCATGTTAAAACAATGTATGATTTGAATAGATTTTTGACCCAAATCAATCTTTCAAATGGAGATTTTAGGATTTGAAAAGATCCCTTATTTAATATTCTAAAGATCAAGAAAGGGAAAGAAGTGTGTAAAAACAAATCTTATGCCTTGCCAAATGAGAAAATTCTTGCCGAAGATCATAAAAAGTAAGAAAGAAAGCAGAATGAACAAGGGTGGCGATGCTTAGCAAATTATTTAGAACATAAAGTTTTTGTAAAGAAATTGGTAAAAAACGCTAATACATACATGTAAAATAGTTAAACAACAATAGAATGGACGAAATTAATTATGTCGCCCCAGACGTAGTCGGGACGACATATTGTTTTTGGTCTGTTTCTTTGTTATTATTCTTTCTTTCTTTCTTCCAATGGTTTTTGTCCGTCTATTTTCTCAAAGATGCTTGGACAGAATTCATTCATACTTGGCACAAAGTTGGAACACCATGAGAAGATGTGCATGCACCATCAGAAATTTTCAAAATTGCTGCCATTTTCAAGATGGCCGCCAAGTTAAGAGCGACTGATTTTTGACATTTTTAGCTGTTTTTCAGAAACCAAATTGCACAGATGGATGAAGGTTTATGGAATGCATCTAGCTAATGTTGTGCACCTTCAACGTAAATTTGGTTGCAATCGGAAAAACAACATGGCCGCTGTTACCCAAAATAGATTATCATTGAACCCTATGGGAAAAGATTTTCAGGACCATTTTAAGAAAATTGTTTGATGTAATCAAATGAAACTTTGCAGGTAATGAGACCAAGATATGGTGAAAAAGAGGCTGCGAAGAAATACTCAAAATGGGCGCCATTTCCAAGATGGCGGCCATTTTACGTCAAAATTTTAAACGTGTCCGATTTCATTGAAAATTGATATCCAGGTAGTTTTTGACGCTGCAAATAAGATGGAATCATCGAATTGGCTGCCAGGGGCGACATCAGCTATTGCTTGCAATTGCAAATCTAGTTATCTTTACAATTTGAATTTCTCCTTTAATAATTCAATCAAATGTAGATCTAGATCAAGTTTGAGTTTAGTTTTCAATAAAAGGAACTTAAGAAATTCTGAGATCATAATTTCAACAATTTTTGCTTCAGTGGAATCAAATTATTAAGACAAATGGTGCTTTTAGGTCGACACTACACTACTATACTTAAATATTAAATTCAAATGTTATTATCTTAAACTATAGATAGCTCGTGATAAACAAGTATATAAAATGACAAAAAAAAATAATCATATAAATATGTACAAGCAAATAAATTCATACAATAAAAGTAAAACATTTGCAAATAATAGACATCCTAATTTATATTCAACTAGTTTTCATGGTTCTGACAGAGACTTTTCAAAGTATTTAGTTGTTTCATTTATGAAGACATTGAATAATATTGAACTCATTGAATTACCTGGTTTAACCCCTCTTTAAATATCAAAACATTCTGTGATATTGTTTTTGTATTTTAAGGAAGATATAGTATTTGAATACTGTTCCTTAACTATTTTGTGGAAAAAACTTTGTAGAAACACTCCCGTATTACAAAGATGATATTAAAGTTCAACTCTCCATACGGTGTCAAATGTAAAAAATGGATAACAGGAAACACTTACAATGGCCGAAAATTATAATTACACGCCTCAATCTGCTATGGATGTACACATGAAGAACACGAATAAGACAAAAGACAAACGTAGACAACGATAGGAACTCGAGACAGCCGGACTTGGTACCGGCACTATCAAAAACCACTGGTAGGGCTTTTTTTTTAAATATATGAAACAAGCATATATTTTCTTTTTGTGCGTGTCTTTGTGATATATCAAATTATTAAAGATTTAAAAATAAAAAGACTGTTTGATGTTCTATGATTTTCTTTGAATCCAAATCGACAGTTACTTAACTTTTCATCAATTATTTTATGTAACCTATTATTAAGCATAGCATCAAATAATTTAGGTAAAGTATTAGTGAGGGAAAGTCCTCTGTAATTATTTGGATCAGATTTGCACCTGATTTATGTATAGGAATAATTAATGCTTTTTTTCCAGGATCTTGGGTAGAATGTATATACCTATTTTGACCATCAAATTAAAAACTTTTTATAAATGATTTTATAATTACTTGATTTGATTATTCAATACTTTCATTTGGAATTTTATCAGGACCTGCATATTTACCTATTTTTAAATTAGAGATATTTTTTTTTACTTCTGAATATATATGACTGGATCAGCTGTCTCTTCTATAAAGGATAACAAAACACCGAGGTTCCTGGGAATTTAGTTTATGCTTAGGCGCATTTCGACAACTTATGCCTCATCAGTGCAGATCAAATCAAAACATTTTGAAATCCATAAATCAAATTATTTGTAAAAGCTGATAGAGAACAAATTACCAATAGGATCTAAACAGGAAAGCCAAAATCAGCCAAGGAAAGAGCTACGCAAGAGGGAGATACTCCTTAGGTTTTAACAAAATTTTATTAAATCTAGATATTGCAATTTTTCAAACAAAATCGGTTTCCGGGCCAGTACCGAAGTACAGGCTACTTGGTTGGTGAATACCCTCGGGGACTAACAGTCCACCAGCAGTGGCATCGGCAAAGTGGTAACAAATAACAAAATACCAAGGTTACTGGGAATTTAGGTTTTGCATATGCGCATTTCGACAATTTCGGACATATTGTCTTCTAGTGATTTCAATTTATTTTTAATTGTATTTGAAAAGTCTATATCATAAGGCTTTTCTTACATAAATCAAAGTACTTAAGATTTTTAACTCATTATTATTAGAATTATGTTTAATTTGATTTCCAAGTGAATTGATTTGTCTTTTAGTTTGATATATCACATTGTGTGACCATACTTGTCTATATTTCTTCTTCTTTCTTTTTACAAATTTTTAGTAAATTTTCTTTCTTTTTACAAATTTTTTGTAGATTTACTAATATTTTCAATATTTTGATTTTATGAGCACTGAAGAGACATAAGTTGTAGAAATGTGCATACGCAGAATCCAAATTAACAGTACTTTCGGTATTATTCTATTTATTACCACCAGGCTGATGCCTCAGCTATCGGATTGTTAGTCCCCGCGGGTATTCACCAACCCAGTAGTTATTACTTCGATGCTGGCCCGAAAACCGATTTTATCTGGAAACTCGCAAAATCTAAATTTAACAAAATTTTGTTCGAAGCTAAAGAGTATCTCCCTCGTGCATAGCTCCGCCCCTAGCTTATTTTGGCTTTTCTAGTTAGATCCTATTGTTAATTTGTTCTCTATCAGTCTTTACACATATTTCGGTATATGGATTTCCATTATTTTGATTTTAGATGCACTGAAGAAACATGAGTTGTCGAAATACGCATAAGCAGAATCCAAATTAACAGTAACTTCGGTATTATTTTATTTACATGTCATATTTGATAACTTTTGGAAAATATTTATTAATTTGTCAGTTGCTTCATCAACACCATGTTGTTTTCTTTATAGTTTTCTGATTCAAAATTGATTACTTGGTCGTTAATAAAGAATTTATCAAAAAAGAGATTTCGAGTTTTCTTGCCATTTATATAAATTTATGGTATGCCATATTTGCTTTTCTAGTACAAATGTTATAAATACACATGTTAATTAATAATTTGTGTTTAGAATCATATTTGTACGAGATCTGATTACGTACAAATTTAAGCTATTTGTTTAAGAATAATTAGCTGAGGGCAGGAGACTCTCACTTACTCTACAATAATCAACTGTACTTATTCCACTGGTGGACATATAAGTGAAATAACCATAAGAGTCAGCTGAAAATCTACCATTGAGTATGCGTAACCCTAAAGACAAACATAACATCAAAGATGCAGGTATCGAGCTGTAACTGTACCGCTGCATCTTAAAAAAACTCGTGAATGTTGATCGTGTAATTCGATACACAGATTTATATACAAATTAAAATGATGCGTCATTACGGACCTCTCACCCATTAAAGTGAATCCGAATTCAATTCGAACTAAAGTCCTTATCCTGTCCATACATCATTTTTTGAAATTCGAATTGGAATATGCATTCCAGTGAATAATAACAAAATACAGAAGGTACTGTAGATTTACTTTCTGCATATGCACATTTCGACAACTTATATATATCTCTTCGGAGCAGATCAAAACAAAATATTTGGAAATCCATATACCAAAATATATGTAAACCTGTTGCTAAATTTTGACTAAAATTTCAATGAAATTTTAGTTTTCGGATGATAATTAGAGTATTTTGAATCAGATCAAAACCAAAGTTTAACACATGCTTACTTATGACCCAAGAAAGAACCCTACTGATCTTTTAGTTGGTACCCAGAAGGTAAAGGTCAAAATTACTATAAATAGACTAAAATTTCAATAAAAGTTTGGTTTCCGGATGATACTTTCAGTGGAAATCAAATTTAGTCACATGCTTACTTATCAGCCAGGACAGAAACCTATTGATTTTTGGGTTGGTACCCCAAAGCTCAAGGTCACTATTGAAAAAAGGATAAAAAATATGATTAAAATTTTGGTTTCCGGATGAACTCTTAAGTATCCTACATCTGATCAAAACAAAACTTGGTCACATGCTAACTTATCACCCAAGACAGAACCCTATCCGATTTGAAGAAGGTAGAGGCATCCGTGTCCATTGGACAAATTCTTTCATTTTTTTTAATTGCAGTATAAACGCACATATGTGCTAATATTCTTTTGGGAAAATTCCCAATGGCAAATCACAAAAATAGTTTTTTTTCTATTTAGGCATCTTAATAAAACATTTTATTTAAAAAAAAAACATCGACACAAATAACCCTTAATTGGTCAACTGATGCAAAGATGAGTAAACAGACATACATAATGGAAAAATTTCAATCACGTAAGTGGTAGGTGTTAATTTGGAAAACGTAAGAAATAAGTATGTAGAAATATTGCTGAAACACAAACTCCTTCAATTCTAGCTCCTAACCGAATAACCTAAAATTTAATCCCCTCCCTTCAATAAAAATAAAAATAAAATAAAATGATGAAAATAAAACATTTGGCAATGCAGCTCCAACAAATATATTACTTTTATCATTAGTACCCTTTTTGCAATTTAAGGAATGTTCGTTGTTATGATCATCAAGTTATCTCTTTTACGTCTTACCTCCCTTTAAAATTAGAAGAAAAATTCATCCCCCTTGTCAAATATCTAAACGTCACTTTATTTCAATATTTTAAGTGCCATTCAGATTCTTAGATGTTCTACTTCTGGAATTTGAACTGTTTTAAAAAGGTTGTAAAAACACATAAGATAAATATTTTAATTCATATTAATCACAAGAAAAAGAAAGGAGTTTTCTCCCCTACTCTAGGCCTGCTACCTTTACTGATACTTCTATAGACAACAAATAGTTTTTCGATCCCCGCGGATTTAAACATCTCCAATTTTTATGCTCAAACTATTTCAATGATAGTTGCACTAAAGATGGTCGAAATTGCTATTTGCAGCAAACAAACCAACTCAAAGTATGAAGTTACTTTATTTTATAATTAAAGACAGATTCACAGTTGCTAATCCAAATTGATTAAGAAATAAGTTATTGCAAGCGGACTCTTTGCGGATAAGAACATGGACAGACCTTATATTTGTCAATATTTTACACCGAGCAATAGCGAGGTATAAAATGAAGACAAATATAAGGTTTGTCATTGTTCTAATTCGCATAGGGCCCAATTGCAATAATCTCGATTCTATAATATTTAAAAGCATTTTGACTATTCGATGCAACCCTTAGTAGGCAGTATTGGGTTTTACACTGAAAATAAAATGTGTTGGAAAACTCCACACAACAATACATCAACTGACATGGGGAAATCTATATTCGTCATTTTATTTAATACAATTTGCACACAAGCGTATGAATTTAGAAAAGAATTAAAAGATGAAATACGGGTATTTTGAAATCGAAGAGGGTATTAGTGTGAACTGGTTTCATTATTGATGGTAAGTTATATTTAAAGAAAAAAAGAAAAGGAATAAAACTCGTAAGTTATATTTAAAGAAAAAAAGAAAAGGAATAAAACTCATAATTATAATTTTATTAACATTAACAATTACAAAATTTCATATTTAATTGTAAAGCATGATATGTATCATAGATAGGATTTCATAACAAGAACACACTCGTTGCTAGGTTACAGTTATTTCAAATTCAGTTACAGTTGTAAATTTGTGTTATTGTCATTATTTATTCTAATTCAACATTTATATAACGAAAATTTTGATTGGTCGAAACTGACCGTCAATTCCACCATTTACACACCTGGGACAAAGTAGGTTCCCTGTTTAGTCTGGTTCCTAATATTGTCACCAATTCACGAGTTAAAAATAGAACAAGAAATTGATTTGTTGCATTAGAATCGCAATAACAGTACATTATTCGAATACTCGAGGGCGTCAATCTTGATTTGACGGTCAAAATATCCGTTTACGGACTCCGCTACGCGTCGCCAATAAACTGCATTTTAACCGTCAAATCTACGATTGACGCCCTCGGGTATTTAAATAATGGGTGATTTGTTATTTAAAAGTTTATTTTGCATAGAATATGTAAAAGAGGAAATTTGTAAGTGTACATATATGATTATTTGATAACATTCAATATGTGCATACGTAGGTTTGTTTACAAAGCAAAAGAAAGGCGTCATATTAGAATACTGTGTATTAAGGTGGTTTGTGTACATTGGCAATATGAGGGGTTTAGTAATTTTAAAAAAACATGATTTTGTTAATAATATTGACTGAATGAAATGTGAATCTGTACATTACAAATGTCCTTTTGTAAAAAATAAACACATGTGCTAAAAATATTGTTGGGCTTAGAACATAGCTTTGTTTCCGAAGGGAAAGAGGAGCGCCATTAAAGCCGACCGGGTCTACGTCTGCGTTCATTTGTAATAATTCTCATTTATTCGATTTCCAAAATTATTATTATTGATTACATTTTCCCATACACTCTCAAAGTGATATTTTTCAAATATTGAAGTGACATTAATGAATTGCAAAGTATACATATTTTTGCTGTAAATCTTCCCGAAAGTAAAAAATACCAGCCATTTTTTAACATGCCATTTGTAGAATGATTGGAAAAATTTTATTCGATTTTTTAAAATATTCCTCTTCATTTCTCTCATACATAGGAATACCAAATTTCAATTTATGAAGAGAAAATACCATTCCAACTAAAACATTACATTTGAACTTGAAAGAATTTTAGTTTGCATCAATTAAGCATTACAAATACAAATTACAAATACAAATACTCGAAGGATCCTGGAACAGTAACATCATTAATGGAGAAATTGAAACTTTTACCACTTCACATCACGTCTTCTCATGTTCCACAAGAAAAAAGCAATACCGCTCCCTGATTACATACAAACATCAACGAGACAAACAAGACAAACACACGAAAGACGATTCATCAGACTGATTTCCAGATGCGACAATTACAAGAACAGCTTTTTCGCCAGAACCATCACCGACTGAAACAACCTCCCACCAAACATCCTGGATATTGAAGACTACGAGTCATTTAAGAACAGACTCGTAGCTCACCTTATGAAAATACCATGTTTTTAACTTGCACTTGTTAATAGTTATTGCACCACTTGATTGACGTCATATTAGAGTTTCCACTTGTGCAATGGGTTACACTCTTTACAAGTTAAAGACGTAGAAGTAGACAAACGCCCTTTTAAATTCCTACCTAAAAAAAGAGTAAAATCAATGGGCTAGTACAAGATGTGTGGTAAAAAAGTCGTTTTCAGCGAACGCCAATAAATTTTGGGTCCGGAACGAACGAATGAGTTATCGAAGAGTACACTATTACCTGTCATTATATAATAAGTTGTCCCGTAACGGAGGTCCAAAGGTCCACACATACCAGTGTCCCGTGGTGTAATAAGTATCTTGGGGTCTGGAAGGTTATCAACAATCTGAGATCCCTGTAAAAGAATAAATGTTATGGAACATTAATATCATCTCTGAGACAAAAATTTAAATTAGGCGACCCATCGCCAAAGAACCGGGTAAACCTTGAAAAATGTAGAATTTCAATTTCTACTAAAATTTTTAAGTAAGAATTTGAAGGATTTTCTTGTTGCAGATTTTTGGCTAATATTAATCGGGGTAATAACACGGGCTCCAAATCTCTCTAATAGCCCAAAGCCCATGTATGTGGAGCGAAAAGCACAGTGAGTGAAGAAAGTAGCCCAGTGAGTGACGCCCGTAGCACCATGTTCAAAAAGGTTGGAGCCAATGTCCCGTGTTATTCCAATAATTTGTGATTGAAGTTTTAATTGCAACTTCCTTGATTAAATTGAGTGGTTACCATACTTAGCAGGTTAAAATTAGCTAAGAGCACAGTGAGTGGAGTCAGTAGCCTAGTGTGTGGCGCCCATAGCCCCATGTTCAAAAAGGTTAAAAAAGCCCGTGTTATTCCGAAATATTGATTTAAGTTTCTATGACATTAGTGCGGTGTACTTGCTTGAATATCTTTTATGTTCCATGTATATCATGAAATACATTCGGTTGCGAACCATATGTAGCCATTTAATTTCATTCAAATTTCCATTGTGTAAGAGAGATATTCTAAAATCAACAAATTAACGGACCGATCTGGAATATTTTTGTATATTCCCCTTTGCACGACTTTAGCTATACTTGAAGTCATCACTGCAGAGCCTTTACTGTCGACATCACGATCTTGTGGACAAATATCTATTGGATATATGTTTCCCAAATGACAACATAATGTGCCATTGTGCCTTTAAAAGCTTTACATTGTCGTTTCCTGCACTGGTTTTGACTTTACTACCGGATTTGACATGTTCAACATGGTGAATGTGGTATTAAAAACAAAATGCTTACTCTTCCGGTTAACCTGATATCCCCATGTTTTTAATTTTGGTCCGTATTTTTCATCGGTGTTCGTTTCCTTTTTTCTTTTCTTGCGCACTTATATGATGTCTTTGTGTTTCCGCCGTTGCCATTGTGTTTGGTGCAGATCTAATCAAAGTATTAAATAACCATATTTTAACAAAATGTGCAATAGCTGGCAATGAACAAATGACAAGTTTCTGTAATGAAACAAAGATGCAATCCTTCCATAAAAGATTATTTGGTCTTGTTGTTTTGATTTTTTTTTATTCATTCATAGTATAGACTTCAATTTAAGTACATGAATTTGCTATTTATTTTCTTGTTCTTCTTGAGTAAAATTTCTCATTGCGTTGCTTTTCCTAAATTTGTTAATGTTATATTTTGTGTCGCTGTTTTTTTTTTAATTATTTTTTCTGCTTCTGTTTGCTTGTTTGTTTTTTGTTTTGTTTTGTTTTCTTTGGGGGTTTTTTGGTTTGTTTTTTTTTCCTTAAATGGGGATCGTCGTATGTTAGTATTTTATTGTTTTATTACATCGTCATTTCAAAAACATATGTTTCTTAAACAAAATTTAAGGAAACATTTATTTCCTCCAAAAAGATTCCCTGTATGGTAAATGTGTGACGTATATAGATCTGTTATTTGCCGTTTGAACGATTTATTCATATCTTTTAGTGAACTCACAAACGTCTGGGTTAATATCTGTCCTTTGGGAAAAGTTTGAGAATATGGACTTATTTCCATACAAATATTGTATATATACATTTGTAATATAGATTGACCCTCTTAACTTTAGGTTAGTTGTAAAGCAATGATAAAGTGTTCATCAATGATTGAATAAGAATATAATTTATCAGTATCAAGAGGCCAGCAATAATTGTTCATATAAATGGCAATAGTTTGATGAATATTTCCGATATTTCTGTTATGACTGAATATTGAATATTTAGATAGATTGCCTTGCTACATGGAAATAGTTTATGAAATTGAAGAATTTACCAAACATCGTTATTCACTTAAGAGGTGCAAACAATGTCATTAATCATCTCAAAAACCGTTTTCTCTTAAAAAATACAATATATAAATGATATTTAATGCTATCAAGAAAATAAATATTAATACATTGCCTTCTCCATATCAGCACGGTTATCACCCTGTGATTCCCATATCAGACTAAATCGTTAGCTGATGGCTGATGTGGGTCGGAGTTAACAACCGTGCTGATAAGAAAGGCCATATCTTTCTTGTTTATTGTATACTTCCAACCATCATATCCGGGCTAATATTGTCATATCACCGGGCTGGTATCCATATTTTAGACCAATGCAGGATGATATTTACAGGTATCATACACGTATCAGACTGGGTATTGATATAAACTGTTAACTTTAAGCTGAATTACATATGTAAACCAGATTATATTTGTGCTAAGTAAGTAATAAATAAGATTATTATAAGCAAATTTTTACCTCAAGATAAAGCAAGTGTTTTATATTGAAAATCACTGAAAATACGTGTTAGGAAGTTGTGATTATACATTTTAAAAGGCTGATAGCGTACTTCCGGAATTTTATCACTTGTCTTTCCGTCATAACTCTGAAGCGTTAACACATGCAAGTATTTCCGACAAAATGAGAAGCATGGCATATTATTCTGTCGTATTTATTTAACAATATATACGCAAAGTGTCTTTGAAAATGAGATTTAAATACGATGCTTAGAAATAGAGGCAACGTGAGATTTTTTTGTCTTCTGTTTCACGTCAAATACAAATAGGCTAAATCTTCAGCACTATTGGCCAAGTGTGAATCGGTGAGATCACTATTATAGTGTAAACAATAGATGCGATCCCGATAAAGAAATTATTACTGTAATAAAATCAATAGTGTTTATTAATTTTTTTCAACAATCGCATATATTGTTTGACTATAATAATGATCTCGTCGATTTGCAGTTAGCCGATAGTGTTCAGGTAGTCCCTACATGTATTTTTTGTCTCTATACTTCAATTTGAATATATATGAAATTATTGTGAATGACTTAAACATTATTTAAATATGAAATGTAACAACAAATCACCTTGCTGTGTTCGGTCTATCGGTATGATATCGATTACCTGTAAACTCCGTCGGAACTGAAACCAACAATAACGAAATTGATCACAAAAAAATGCTAACAATGAAAATAATTTATAAACAATATATCTGTAATAATATGGATGAATAACCTTTAATATCAACTCTTACCAACTTCACCCCTATTAAGCTGAGTTCTCGGCGAATAGTTTAGGTAAGAAGAGTTCGCGTATAATTGGTTGAGAAAAAAGTAAAAAAATGTGTTATTTTAAGTAATTTTGGATAACGTTTTGTTCCGGTTCAGGATAATGTTTAGGTACGTTTTTTAATATTCGAACATTACCTTAACCTAAACGTTACCCAGCTTAATAGGGTGAACTTATGAAAAGTTTTGCCGAAGTAATACAAGCCTTGAGTTAAAATACGAACATAAACGAAAAACAATTGAAGCATGTCAAAATTATTAGCTTATCCATGAGTTTTCAGCTTCAAAAGCCATGTACTTTCATTATTTTCCTTGCATTCAACTGAGGTTTTTTCCGTGAAACAATTTCAGTTTAAATCATGTCGTAATTAATGTGCTACTCAATATATATTGTTTCATTTTCAAGTGTTTTTTTCTGTATTTATATACATTAATGGAACTTATATTGGGTAAGATGTAAGTGTCCAATTAAATGAATGACTTCAGGAAGTTCTGTGTCATACGATAATTCATTAGAGTCTATGTCGTACATATTGCACGCGATAGTTACAAAAAATGCGGTATACCTAGTATTTCGAACGAAAACTAGGGTTTTTCGTGCGAAATACCGGGTATACCGCACGCAAACTAGGGGTTTCCGATCGGTTTGTATAGTATTTCGCCGAAAACCCCTAGTTTCCGATCGAAATTGAACGGATACTAGCGAATTCTGACGAAAACCCATAGTTTCCGATCGGAATCGGAAATTCGAGTTTAAACCAAAAACGATATTCAAATATTTTAGCCAATGAGAAACGAGAAACGAAAATCGCTATTTGATAATTGACTTTCATCCAATCAGAATTGGAAAACGGTATTCAGGGTTTAATTAAACTAATCGTTTAGTCTGTGCATCGCTTATAATTTTCTCTTTTTTCATTCAAATTTCGTATTTTTTATATATTATATGTATTTTGATATTATAAGTTAATAATCAAAAAGGGTTGTGCCTGTGACACTTTTGCAGTGTGAATGGATCTCAAATTCGCGGGTCATGGGAGGATTCGATCTCGACCCGTTGTCAATATTCACCTGAACTAGTTAAGATTGTGACTATCGCCATTTTAGACTTAGTTTAAAAGATATTTAAGTTGACAAATATCTGGAGGAAAGATTTTTTTTCCATATAACTTGACGTGTAATCTGTTTAAAGTTATGCCTAACAATATACCTCACAGTAAATAAGAAATGCACAAATCCGGGCATGAAGTTCTTCTTCTGCTTTTGCCATGTAATTTCCTCCTTCATCATTTTGAAGATTATGCAATGTCTACTATGTGCACATACCCAGATCCAAAATTAATTCTAGTATAATAATCTAATATAATAACTCACTTTTCATGACCAATTTGAAACTCTTTAAAAAAGACAAAAACAACAAAGAGTTTTGAAAACTTTACTTCATGATATCCTTTTGCACGAGTTTGATTTGTAGCGAAATAAAAAAAAATCATGATATTTAGCATCAAACAGGTATGAAAAGTAATTTTTTTAATTCAATGTTTTGAAACTTTTTCTTCATAACATCCGTTCGAAGGAGTTCTTTAATTTGCAAAGCAAAAACTTCATGAATTTTAGCATTTAAATGGCATGAAAAATTTAATTTTTAGTTTGCGAGTTAAAAATACAAAAAATACCGAGGTTGCATAAAAACAGTAAATTTCGTTATGCTGTACATGTGTTTCAAGGAGTAACCTCTCAACAGCAGCATTAAAATCAAATATGGAATGCCATAATCCAAAGTAGTCCAAAAAGAAGTACTTATTTCCAAAAATATCAAAATAGGAAGCCAAAAACAACCGCAGTAGAATACCGAAGGAACAAAGGGGTGAAATTCACAAAAATCGAAGTCCAAACAACGGCAGTAGAATACCGAAGGAACAAAGGGGTGAAAGACACAAAAACAATGACGCCAGACTGACACAAAGCACAGAACCAGAAACCACAACATTTAGAACAAAGGCACCCACAGTGTGAACTCCAGTGAAACTGAGAGTGACATCAGGTGCTCCGGAAGGGTAAGCATGTCCTGCTCTGTTAACAAATCAAGTACCAAGGACATCTACCGAGTGCCATACAAGGAATGAAGCCTCAGTATTTTATGTGGTTAGAATTTTGATAAAAACAGTAAATTTCTTTAACACATAAGGCAAAAATTTCATGTCAGACAAGTCTGACTATTGGGCTGGTGAATACTCTCGGGGACCTCTGGTCCATCAGCAGTACCTCGGCCCAGTGGTTGAAAATACAAAAAATACCGATGTTACATAAAAAAGTAAAAACTAACTCTTTCAAAATGACAAAAACAATTAAGTGTTTTGAAAATGTTACTTCATTATATCTGTGCGAAGGAGTTTGATATGTTTATGTTGTGAATTAAAAAAAACATCAAATTTAGCATAGAATAGGTATGAAAAGTAAGATTTTTAATCAATGGTTTAAGCCCAGTCTTTAAGAATGACAAAAACAATCCAGTGTTATTATAATATCCTTTCAAAGGAGTTTTATAATTCGTAGTAAAATTTTAAACTAACTCTTTAAATATGACAAAAATGTTATGTGTTTTGAAAATTTTACTTCATTATATCCTTGCAAAGGAGTTTGATATGTTGCGAAATAAAAAAATCATCAAATTTAGCACAGAATAGGTATGAAAAGTAAATTTTTTAATCTGTGGATTAAACTTATTCTTTAAAAATGACAAAAACTATTCTGTGTTTTGAACATTTTACAACATAATATCTTTTCGAATGAGTTTTATAATTCGCAAAGCAAAAACTTCATTAATTCTAGCATTAAAAAGGTATAAACAGTAAAATTTTTAGTCTTCTGTTTAAACTCACTCTTTAAAAATATTTAAAAAAAGTTAAGGGTTTTGAAAATTTTACTTCATTATATTCTAGCAAAGGAATTTGATATGTTGCAGATAAAAAATCGCCAATTTTTGCATATAACAGGTATGTAAAGTGAGATTTTTAATCAGCAGTTTAAACTCAATCTTTAAAAATGACAAAACATTTCAGTGTTTTGAAAATTTTACATCATAATATCCTTTCGAAGAAGTTTTTATAATTCGCGAAGCAAAACTTCAATAATTTTAGCATTAAAGAGGTTAAAAAAGTAAAATATTTAGTCTGCACTTTAAACTAACTCTTTAGAAATACCAAAAATAGTGAAGTGTTTTGAAATTTTAATTTTTATATCATTGCGAAAGAGTTTGATATGTAGCGAAAAAAAAATCCTCAAATTTAGCATGGAATAGGTATAAAAAGTAAGATATTTGATCAGGAGTTTAAACTCAGTCTTTAAAAATGATTAAAACAATGCAGTTTTTTGAAAAGTTTACTTCATTATATCCTTGCGAAGAAGTTTGATATGTTGCTAAATAAAAAAAAATCATCAAATTTAGCATAGAATAGGTATGAAAAGTAAGAATTTTAATCAGCGGTTTTAACTCAGTCTTTAAAGATGATAAAAACAATTCAAAGTTTTGAAAATTTTATATCATAATATCCTTTTGGAGGAGTTTTATAATTCGCGAAGCAAAAACTTGTGAACATTATTTTACAACATATCAAAATCCTTTGCAAGAATGTAATGAAGTAACATTTTCAAAAACTTAACCATTTTTGTCATTTTTAAACAATTAGTTTAGAATTTTACTTTTCATATTTACCTTTTTAATGCTAAAATTCATGAAGTTTTAGTGATTTGCAAATTATTAAACTCATTCAAAGGATATTATGATGTAAAATTTTCAAAACACTGAATTGTTTTTGTCATTTCTAAAGACCGAGTTCAAACCGCTGCCTAAAATATTTAATTTTTATAACTATTTCATGCTAAATTTCTTGATTTGTTTTATGTCGCAACATATGAAACTCCTTCATAGGTTATAATGAAGTTAAATTTGCAAAACAATTAGCTGGTTTTTGTCATTTTTAAAGAGTAAGTTTAAACCTGAGACTAAAAATTCTACTTTTCATACAGTACCTTTTTAATGCTAAAATTCATGAAGTTTTGGATTCAAGAATTATAAAACTCCTTCAAAAGGATATTATGATATATAATTTTCAAAACTCTGAATTGTTTTTATCATCTTTAAAGAATGAGTTAAAACCGCTGATTAAAAATCTTACTTTTCATACCTATTCTATGCTAAATTTGATGATTTTTTTTTTATTTCGCAACATATCAAACTCCTTCGCAAGGATATAATGAAGTAAAATTTTCAAAACACTGCATTGTTTTAATCATTTTTAAAGACTGAGTTTAAACTCCTGATCAAATATCTTACTTTTTATACCTATTCTATGCTAAATTTGATAAATTTTCATAGCACTTTAAATTTTTTTTGTCATTTTTGATGAGTAGATTAAAACGTAAACTTAAAATTTTACTTTTCATACCTCTTAAATGCTAAAATCCATGAAAATCTTATTTTCGCGAATTATAAAACTCCTCCGAAAGGATATGATGAAGTAAAAGTTTTAAAACACTGAATTATTTTGATAATCTTTTTAGAATGAGTTTTTGTTATTTTAACCGCTAATTAAATTATGATTTTTATACCTATTTAATGCCAAATTTCATGATTTTAATTTCGAAACAGAGTACACAGCAAATTACATGAAAATAAATTGAATATGTTTTTAAATTGAGTCGGAAACGGCGATATTCACAAATTTTAACTGGTTAAGGTGAAAAGAGACAGCCTAGATCGAATCCTCCCATGACCTGCTAATCTGATATTCATTTCTATCCAAGAAGTGTCAAAAGCACAACTCTATTTGTTTATTAACCTATTATATCAAAATACATATGATAAATGACAATTACGAAAGTTGAATAAAAAAAGAGGGAATTATAAGCGATAAATAGAATAAACGATTTTGATTGGTTTAATAAAACTCTTAATACCGGTTTCAATTTCTGATTGGACGAACGTTAAATATCAAATAGCGATTTCCGTTTCTCGTTTTTCATTGGCTAAAACTATGAATAGCGTTTTTTGTTTAAACTCGAATTTCCGAAACCGATCGGAAACTACGGGTTTTCGTCGGAAACCCCTAGTTTCCATCCAATTTCAATCGGAAACTAGGGTTTTCGGCGAAATACTATGTATACCGTTCGAAATACTAGGTATACCGCATTTTTTTACTATCGCGTGGCATACGTACAATAGTTGAAATATCGTTTTCGGAAGTTAAAATGTCGAAAAGTTTCATATATCACTTCTCTGACTGCGGTCTGCTGGGTTTGGGAAAGCATTTTTGACTTTTTTTAACACTGCCTTTCAGTGTACTTGCAAACAAACGTCCTTAATAGTGACCAAATCAGTGTTCCATTTGTAAAAGCATAAACCCTGGAATTCGTTGTATAATACTATATAGCCAATAGGTTGTTAAGCGTTCAACATGCACAAAAATAATCTCATGTTTTTATTTTAATTAACAAGTGTCAGTGGGCGAATATTGAAGTAAAATTATTTGCATCACCATGCTTAGTCATCGTAGATTTTAGCACAACTGCCCTAGCAAAGGAGAACTTTTTGTACAATGTCTCTCTTTTTTTTTGAAATGGGGTATGGAGAGATAACTCTGTTTTTTTTTTTACTTTCCGATTACCTACATAAATAAATAGAATCATTTTCATAAGCAAGTTCAAAATTTTGAAATTGTAATTTGTCTTATTCTCACAACAAATAAATATTCAATTTGTCATGAAAACAATCACTCAACATTCATTTATTCATAACGGGTACATTTACCATACATTTTTACAATGATATCTTATAGTAATGAAAATATATAAAAGTCAGATTTCTTCCAAGGGAGATAATTTACAGCATAGATTTGGCAATTTTATTAATTTTTTCACACTTTTCCCGAAATTTGAAAAAAATGAAATGGTACGTAGATTTTACAAAAAAAATTATTTTATCTTCCATATATTAGTTTTCTTTTAATTTAAATTTTAATTAATTTTAATTCTCAGTTTTTGCTAAACATTAAACTACTTAGTTTTTTTACAAGAGGTGTTTAATACTGATACTACAAAACTTTGCATTTGAAGTAATTCTATATTATAGATAAATTTAATTTGAGCTGATTTTATACACCAAAATCAAGTTCTGAGAGGACCAGATAATATGAGAGGGTATCTTTGATGACCACTAGGCAGCAAACTAGACGGCAAAAAAAAATGTCGAGATATTACCACGTAACTGTATTAAAAAAATCGGACACCTGCAAATTGGGAGCACGTATGTTATGACATGATTTGGTATGTCTGGCTGACACCCATATATAATTTTGCAAAATTGTAGACTTATTTGACAGTGGTTAAATCTGATAAATGTTCATTTCTGATAAATGTTCAATCCCTTCAGAAATTCTATGGCCGTCACCATGACATCATTGACAGATATGACGTGTCTGTGTCCCAAATAAAAACGGACATTTTTAGCTAGATTTCACGTCTTCACGTATTTGACATAACCGGATTTGACTCAACCCCGGATTGACTCACTGATAGTGTGACGGGTGCCGCTAGCGGAGCAGGACATGCTTACCCTTCCGGAGCACCTGATGTCACTCCCGGTTTTCATGGGAGTTCACACTATGAGTGCCTTAGTTCTAAATGTTATCTTTTTATTTCCGTGCATTGTAGCTGTCTCACGTCCTAGTTTTGTCTTTGTTTTATCTGTTACCGTTTTTGCCATGTCTTTGGACTTCGATTTTTGTAGGCATCGCTTCCCTTGTTCCTTCGGTATTCTACTGCCGTTGTTTCCGGTATTTTTATTCTTGAAATTTAATTTTCTTGTATTCTAATTTCAATTTCTTATCTAGACTCAAAGACGTTAATCTAGACACTTAAGGCTAAGCTGTTAATTGATTTCTTTCATAATTTGTCTCTGAATGCTCCGATATATCAATTGTTAATTTTCACATGTTTGCGCCTGCCTTATTGTGTAATATTATGTCATTCAATCATTTGTTTATATGTTTTCGGACAGTAGGATTCCAACATCGAACTGTACGGACGTCGTACGCTTTCTGTATACAAGAACTTTAATTACGGAAAACAGTATTTTCCAAAATTATAAATATTATTTTATACGGATTGTCCCGTACGTATTCTCAATATAATTGTTATTGTTGGATATTTTTTCATTATAATTTGGACATTTTTTCCGTGTTTTATTCATTTCAAAAGTGAGCTAGTTTCCCCAAACTGTATTTATTACAGACCAGTACAAACGACTGTTATACTAATATTTTTTGCGTATTTCGCAGGAGTTTTTGCGTTCATATTGAGATGATTTTTTCGTTGATAATGAATGCATCCAAAATCACTTACTTCAGATGGCATGAGAACGAACTGGGTGAACATCAAATTACTTCAAACATACTCTATTTCTGAATACGCGCTACAGTAATTAAACTTATTCATCGTTTGTCGCATTTACTATATATACATAAGCTGAAAAATCTAATGAGGCATGTGAATTACTGCTATATTTATCATTCATACTGATCAAACATTTAAGTAAAAATAATTTTTGATTGTCAGAAGTTTCTTTTTCTTCGATGTCTGTCAAACATTTCAGTAAAAAGACGTGCTCTATTTTGTAAACAGTGTCGTAATTACGTACTAGTAGAGGTTTCCGGATAAGCTACTTAACTTAAATTCAACTACGAACTTTAACGTAATGCATTAAAACGTATTTGGGTTATATCCCTTTCACAACGGACTGACAATAAAAGCGTTGTTCCTTTGCTTGTTTTTACCATGTATTTGTAGAGACTTTGTCTCATGTGCATTTACTCCATATCTTTTCATTCACCATGTCAAACTTTTGGAAATAAGACACATAATTTGCATTGATTTTTATTGTATTTGTTCATATTTTTCCTCTTCGATTATTTGTCAATTCATTTCCTTGCGGCGCATCAAGTTGTCTTGCAATAATTTTAAAAACGTTTTAATTTAATCGGAACATTATAAAGATTACCCAGTATGCTTCAATTATGTTTTTACCATATTAATTCTGTGTAATAACAATATTGCTTGTTTTGATTTGCATTGGAGGTCATCTTGGTGTTGCGCAAATCTGTCAGCCAGTATACTATAAAATACCACATCAATATAAATACTAGTTACTGTTGTATTAAATAGGACCGGATCAGCGTATTTCATTCATTATGCAAAGAGTACCGCGGGACGGAAAGTGACGGCAATAAATAATAATAGTGTTTGGTTTAGTTATGCTGAGTGACTATAGTAGAAGATTAGGGATCACTAGAGCAACACTAGAACCCGTTACGCCCATCTAAACTATTACTCTTGTGCAGCCCATTATCCTTCGACTTTTATTTAAAAAAATACTAATACAAATTATACAATGAAGTTTTGAAATAGGGGTGATAATTAATTAACCATATAAATGTGCGTTTCAGTGCAAAACTGTCACTAAAGAAGAATGCCGAAACTCAAAAAAAAAAAAAATGGAAGGTGCATTTTTACGGTGATATACAGGACTCATTTTTCGGCAAATTATATTACCCTTTTGAACTATTTCTCTTAAAATTTGAGAGAATAAACGTTAAATGAGTGATTGATTTAATTTTTGTTGCTTTTGTTGTTGATCACTAACTTTTATCTATACTTCAAAGAGGACTGTTACAGAATATATTAACATTAAAACCATAAGGATCTTCACAATTTCACATACTCTAAATGGTTCCAAAGTATTTACTTATACAAAGTACGTGTACATAAAATTACATATATAGCAAGCACTATAAATTTATTATATTGACATCAAGGAAAAAATGCACATACATGTAGTGCAATCTGTTGTACAAGATATGCCTAGTTCTGACAGTTTAGTAATTTACAATTAATATAGTGTATTAAACGGATAAACAGACAGGTGAAAAAGAAACGAGACACCATAATGCATGTGTCGATTTGTCCTACACATAGGTTTTATCGAAGCAAGACTTCAATTATTCAGCTCTTTGTCTTCATTTGGCAAACATAGTTATAAATCTTGTACGTGAACAAAGCTTAAGTGTTATAAAACGAGTCCTAAATAATAATCAGTACGACAAAACTTTACTTGCTTCAACTGTTTGCCCACGTTTGTACGCATAAATACGCATGACTTGAATATAATGTACGTGTGCACTACAAAATGAACCAATTTCTGCTCAGTGAATCTACAACAAATAACAAATGTTACTAAGATATTCTAAGAGTTTTGTTTCAATAATCTGACTTCATGTGCACAGTTGGAAAGAACGGGTAGGAGGCTGTTTGATCTCTAATTCACGAGAACTACCTTACAATAACGGACTTTCGATTATTATTTGACACCCGAAAGGTTCTTTCATAAAATAGAAAACAACACTCAAATAATACACTTTTTAATCTATAACTGTTGAGCTATTTGTTGTTATACTATTTTGTAGCGCACCACATAACGGTTTTTCATCAGTTAAAAATTTAGTAAAACCATTGTCATATAACGAATATCTGAGTACGCTTCTAATTAATAAATAGTTTGTTTTTGGAAGCATGTCAGCATTTACTTACTCAATAGGTCAGGAATACAATTTTATTCCTGCTTACTGGTATTTAAGGTTTTGGGCACTCATTTCTGTCTTCAATTACTCAATAGTTCATATCTCTCGAGAGTCCCGTATTTTTGAATTCCAAAGAAAATATTTTTATAAACAGCCATAGAAAAATTAAATTTATAAAAAAAAAGTTTTTGCAGTGTGTGAATGTATTAGTGTTTTTCTTTAAAAAGTCAATTGTATCATTTCATCAGAAATAGTGGTAGGTGTAATTAAGGCATATTCTGATTCTTTTTAAATTATAATACTACTTATGGCAATGTGTTCATAGCTATTAAAAAGATCCTAAAGAATTGTGAGTAAAATTCCAATCATTTACCAGTTTAATATTGATTCCTCCACCCTACACTTTTCGAATTAAAATCATGAAAAAAATGATCATTCTCTCAAATTAAAAAACGAGATAACTCGAGCCTTTCGTTTGTTAAGTTGTTTATGTTTAAGTACGTAAAGATAAGTAGCTTATCCGGACGTATCTAGTATGCAAAGACGTTTCCATGCAAGGGTCAGACGTAAGTGGAAGACCTAAAAATGTAACTGACTTGAATGGAATTTGTTGACATTCTCTTTTCTATTCTATTTCTGAGTATATCACTATCCTGATTTTAGACCAGCATCAAAATTCCACATAAAAATACTATGATCTTAAATACCAGAGGTTCACAAGTGAGCCTGTATCTCTCACCTGGTGGCTTTTGATCAAATAAGATTTTCCCACAATGTTAAATAATTGATGTGGCAGTAACTTGGTAGTAAAATCATTCATCTGGCAGATTACTGTCATGCTATTCTATCCAGTAAATATCATTTTGATGTATAAAATGGTTTTCAAGAGTTTACAATTTTCCCTTAGGGTTCTATGTCAAATTATGTTTCCCGTTGAAGGCCATTTTGTATTTGTGAAAGGTACAAATATATAAATTTTGGTAGATAACCATCATGTCCCTATGCCTAGTTAATATCAACTTGATATATGAAACAGTTTTTTATGCAGAATAAGAAATTTATAACATTTTCCCATATGGTCCTATGTTTAACTATGTTCCGCGCTGGCGGTGCCCTTTGGTGAGATGCGGACCAGTCGAAGATATGCAGAAATTGTAGTTCTTGATAAGTTGAACACTTTTGCTGATCAAACTCTCTCAAATCATCTTAAAAATATATGGCAAAATGTAATAAAATGACGAAAATTTGACAAATAAGGGGCAATAACTCCAACATTTTCTACAATATTTCAAAAAGGATAGATCTTGGTATGATGAACATTTTTGCAATTTCAAATGGACTTGTTTCTGTTATTGTTTTCGTAATAAAAAAAAATATTGAAATTTTGAACATTTTACGGAAGAAGGGCACTATCTTTAAGACGGGTTTTCGGATTTTCTTCAAAATTGTAGGACATGTAAAACTTTCCATGCTGATCATTTTACACGTGTCAGATTATTGATTTTTGTAATGGTTTTTGCGTTATTGTCCAAAAACAGGAAATTACCACTTTATTCTATTTTCAGTAATAGCGGCCAAGTCGTTTGGTCTTCGAACTAATCGAACGGAATTTTTAAACTGCATACCTTGGTATAATTTAGGCAAAGTTTAATTAAACTTGGCTCATCGGTTTCAGAGGAGAAAATTTGTGAAATTGCTGATGGACGATGTATAAAATTACGAAAATTTGCCCTAAAAAGGTACTCTCCAACATGTACATTTAGATTTTCTTTAAAATTTTTAGAGGGGTAGATCTTGGTATGCTGAACATTTTTGAGACTTCAAGTTGACTTCTGTTTGTAGTTGTTTTCCTAATAATACAAAAAGTACTTAAAAATGGCAATAACTCTAACAAAGGTTTCTGATGCAAGGCAGGTAGATCTTGATATGCTTGATACCCCATGTCAGATTTTTGATATCTGTAACGGTATTTTAGTTTTTTTGCAAAAAGCATCAATTTGACCCTATGTTCTATTTTTTATAACAGCGGCTTTGTTGTTTGACCTGCCGACTAATCGAACACAATTTTGGAAAAGCCATACCCGTGTGATGATTCAGGCAAAGTTTGGTTTCATTTGAACCATTGGTTTCAGAAAAGAAGATGTTTAACCGGGTTTTCCATCGGAAAAATCCAGTTATTAAAATGTTGAAAATGGCGGGCGGTGAGCCTACAATATTTGAGACAGGAAGTTGTTTATTTTGCACATCAAATGTATATATATCAAACTTGTGCATGCTACTTTTATTTTGATTTTCGGTAATTTATGTCAAAAATATCAGTTGTTGAACTTAGTTATTTTTACGTCAAATTTTTAACAATAGGGTACCCCATTTGTGCGGAGCAAATCTCCTACAGTTTTTGAGACAGGAAATTTTCATTTTGCAGATTAATTGTGCATATATTATCAAAGGTGTGCATGGTACTTTGATTTTGATTTTTGATTATTTATGTCAAAAATATCAGTTGTTGAACTTAGTCATTTTTATTTTAAATTTTTAACAATAGGGTACCCCCTTTATCCGGAGCAAATCTCCTACAGGAATTACAAAAATAGGATAACAGCAAACTCATACAATGGCCAGGAACTATAAGCACATGCCACAATTTACAAGCAAACTACACCAGAAAAACAATAATGAAAACAAGAGACAAACATAACTAACGATAGGAACTGATAGCCGAACTTGGTACCGGCACAAGCAAAAGCCAGTGGTAGGGTTAAACCGGTTTATGGGTCTCCTCTTTCTCTATCTCTCTATCCCGATTCAATACAGTATCATAAACATGCGAATAAAACCCAATACAGGTAGACTACTTACTAAATGACCGCTATCTTAGAACAGAAAAAGCATATGACAAAACGTCATTTTGAAGGAAGGGTGAGAGGAAGTTTTTATTTTGATGATCAGTTGTACATATATCAAAGGTGTGCATGATTGTTTGATTTTTTAGAATTAATGTCAAAAATATCAGTTGTTGAACATAATCATTTTTACTTCAAATTTTTAACAATAGATACCCCTTTTGTCCGGAGCAAATCTCCTACAGTATTTGAGACAGGAGGTTTTTATATTTTGCAGATCAATTGTACTTATGTCAAAAGTGTGCATGGTACTTTGATTTTGATTTTTGATAATTTGCTTAAAATCAGTTGTTGAACTTATATATTATGCATAAATATTTACCAATAGGGTGTTCCATTTGTCCAGAGCAAATGTTCTACAGTTTTCAAGACAGAAAGTTTTTATTATTTATATCAGTGGTACATATATCATGGGTGTGCATGGTACTTTGATTTTGATTTTTGATGAATAATGCCAAAGTCACCAGTTGTAAAACTTAGTCATTATTTGATCACGTATTTACCAGTAGGGTGTTCCACTTGTCCAGAACAAATCTCCTACAGTTAAATAGACAGGAAGTTTTTATAATGAAGATCATCTGTACCTGTATCAGAAGAGTGCACAGTTCTCTTATTTTCCTTAAAATCCAAGTTGCTGAACTTTAAAAAAATAGGCTATTTTGATGGAATGTTTAACATTGAAAATAAATGAAAATTATTAATGAAAATTATATTTTAAATATTCAGGGTCAACCCATGCGTAAGATAAACTGTCCATGTAAAAGAAAACCCGGTGTGCTGTCACATTGATAGCTTTCCTCTTGTTGAAATTGTTGATAGACGGAGGAGGCTTGGACGACGGACGCATAGTAATTGCAAAATCTTATCTTGCCTTGTAGGCCAGGTGAGCTTAAATAAAAATGAAGTGCCCGAACCATCTTGAAATTATGTAAAATTACTATTTAGATAGCGAAAAAAGTACTTACCAATATCGGAGTTGCATACATATTGCTGTGTATATGTGAGTAGACAGGTACATTGTAAAGATTCCTGAACATATGCGAAAATAATACTACAAACTATAAACAACTTCATCTCCTGACAATCAATTCTACTTCTAAATGAAAAATGTATTTAATATCCTATCCTGCAAAAATACGCCTTACTTATATAGACAAATTGACGTGTATGATTACATGACGGAGAAGAGATGTAAATAATTATAGAGTTTTCCAATGTAATTACATAGTAATCCAATACTCACTTATGGAGGTCAAGGAGGCAATTATTCTTACTAGTACAAAATACTAATTTGGCTTTAAATGACTATTCTGTCATATACTAAGCTTTGTTTCATGAGTAGTGTAGTGCCGGTTCCCGGTTTTGTTTAGCCCAAAAACAGGATATCCAGAATATACCGGCGCATGCGCTCTCTCTCAACGTCGAACCACCAAACTAGCAGAACGCTTTTATTGTAAGTTCCAAGTAATCCATCCTTATAGAGTAAATATAAGGTCGTATTAGTCATCGTGGATAGAAATCCATTCGGCCAGAACATCAGTTCTATCACTGGCGCCGTACAAAAAGCGCGGAACCGGTAGATAATCTTATTTTTTTTCAGTTTGAATCGAGGTGAAGCTGTCTGCATCAGGGGACCGGGATTTGATCCAGGGATGAGCCAGTTTTGATTGAAGGAAGGAAAAGGGATAATTGAATTGTCTTCGGGGTTTACAATTTTTCAAGGGTCAATCAAATTTTTAAAGTTTTTCTGAGATTTTACTGAATTTCCACTTTCTTGTTACGTCACATTTTTGTACTGGTTCCAGGCCAAGAATTACCGCCCGGAAACCAGTTCTCGTCCGGAAGTGCCTTACCGGAAGTAATTCCCGGTAAACAAATCATTGATTTTTTCAACAATTTTCTTATATTGCCAAGTGTACGTGACACTGAGGTCTATGATTAGTGATTAAACATCATCGATAGTAATATCAATTACAGATAGCCGCTATCCACTTTTCAAACAGGGCGGAAATAATAACAGATTTACCAACTGCAATTTATATTTTTGTGTTGTTGTTATTTGTTGTGAAATAAATATATTGTCCTAACAACTGCCCACCCTAATACAGCAAAGAGTTTAGACAATGACACAGGTGAATATAAACACATGATCCTACCAGTTGTTGACACTCCCAGGAGTGGAACACCGCATTGCGGAGCAAATTTTGGATAAAAGAAGGGGGAAGGGCATCATAAATGAAGATGATTTGGCTGGGATAAATTACTTAAGAGTTACATTTAACCTCCTAGCTAAAGTAGATTTTTCCATTCCCAGTGATTACCAACAAGCCCCTCCGCCCCAAAGCCCGGCCACACACCTTCGGGAATATGATGAAATGTTACAACGTGTAGACAATGTGGCCAGGGCAAGAACAGCGTGGACAAGGGGAACCCCCGTTCGGGTAAAACAGGAACAAAGGTGGTTAGACACAACCACCCCGGGGGACCCAGGGTTAATGAATCCAGCCTTTATAGGAGAAACAGATGAGGAAAGTGACAGCATGCCATAGGATGATGAATCCCAGTGGGCATGGGGTGGGCAAGGCCCCCATATACACATAAGCCAAAATTAAATCAAAATTAAATCCTGTCCTTAGGGAAGACAGGTACAGATCCCAAGTTTCAGAAGAGGAGAAGGCTTACATGAGCAAAGTGAAAAGGGAGAGGTATTAACCATTTCAAAATTCACATACTGGGTACCACCAACAACGGTATGGGGTTCCACACCAAACCTTGGCTAATCTTGATGAGTCCAAGGGCTTCTCTATAGAAGCATATAATCAAGATGAGGATCAAAATGCTGGAATGTCCACTGAAACACCGAGAAGCCGGTATGCAAAATATCAGCAAGGGAGGGCAAGTCAAAGGTCGAGGGGACCTAGGGATCCTGATAATTTTGAACCCCGTCATCACACCGAAAGGTCGCCCCACCCTCCATTCAACATAGTGTGGGTCAAGTGAGTACACAAGCAAGCAGAAAAGCAACACCCTTCCGTGTAGGGCCAACGCCCATACGGCCAAGGTAACAATATACAGTAAATCAACAAGACTTCACGGGAACACCATATGACCATGACCAAGCCCAAACTAGATTAAATGTAGCACCTCATTCAGCCCAATATGGTATGGGGCAGGGCTATATATGTGCATGACAGAGATAATCAGACTCTACCACAAAACAGGGTGGGTTCAACCACATACAATGTAGGCCCGCCGAAAAATAATTTTGTTGAGACTCCCAACCAGTCATGTCTAATTATCATACAGGGTCTACGGTGCAGGGGACCCAAAAACCTAAGAAAGTTGACCATGTACCTAAAACTTTAAAATATGATGGGAATTACAATTGGAAGGCTTTTTATGTTAAATTTTCTAGATATGCTGAAGTATATGAATGGTCCCCGCATGAATGTAAGGATCAGGTATGTTGGTGCTTGGAGGGGAAAGCCAGCGAATATTACGCAATGCTGACTGATAGGAATAAACATGTGTCATTCACTGATTTGATTGCAAAGTTTGAAAAGCGGTTCGAGTACAAAAAATTACCAGAAACGGCTCAGGTCCAGTTCAACAGCCAGACGAAACTCTGGAGGACTGGGCACACAGGGTATTATCCCTGGCAACAAAAGCGTTCCGGGACCTACCTGAAGAACACATGTATCAACAGGCGGTTCTCAGGTTGTGTCAGACGTTGCTGATAAGGAGGCGGGGACCGCGGCCTGGAATGTCCGTCCCAAAAGTATTGAAGAGTCAATTGACAAGATAAGGTGGTTTCAACATAACCAACAAGCAATCTACGGTAGGGGTCTCAAAAGGGAGATAAGACAGTCAATCCTTAAAAGATGTTATCAATACGATCCGGATGTCCTGACCCAAAATATTTCAGCTACCACTTTACCATCCAAGAGGTACTCCGATACCCCTTGGAAACGAAATATAGGGAGGGTTGAGGACAAGATCGATAAGATGCAGGCAGATTTATTGCATGAACTTAAGAGAATTGTAATACCTGCCCCCACCCCTACCCCTGCTAGGCCAACTGTGAGAAATCAATCTCCAACCAGAATAGAGTGCTACAAATGTGGTTCCCATTACCATATTATGCGGGAATGTCCCAAAATTCAGAGGTCCCCATCCTGCAGTCCTGCCCCTGGGGCCCGGGCGAACTGTTATCATTGTGACCGCCCGGGGCATATGAAGAGCGACTGTCCCCTGAGAAATAAGGAAAAAGCTGTGATTTTTGCAGATCAGGTTAGAGCTGCCTCAAAGGGAGCTGTAAACTCGAACGAAGCTGCTCAAGAGACCGGAGCAAGCTCCAAATAGATACAGGTCTCATAAAAAGAAAGGCTACTGAAAGTTTGGTACGGAAAGTGGTAGAGAACACCCCGGATCAGGATAATGGTTCCTTTGTTCCCGCCATGGATGGAACATCCAGAGGCGATCAGGCTAGCAGTTTGGCAGAACATTTGCCCAACTGGGGATTACCGGAACCCCTACTTCCTTCGTCTCCCAAGAATGATGGAGACATCAAGGGGGAGGGAATTGATTTTGACAGTAGGGAAGATGCAAGTTTGCATGGTAATGTAGGGTCAGATTTGGAATCATCAGAGAATGGGAAGGAAAGTATGGCCCATCGTCAGACAGATCGCAACGTGTTAAAGGCTCTTGAGGCATGGGGCACAGAAATATAATTATGAGGTCCAACCGGGAGGTTATCTTTTTGTTGATGAAATTTTAAGTTGTCAACCTGGCCTGAAAGGGTACTCTGTGGAAGATTTATGTAGGGTTGTAAGATCAGATGACAATGAGAGGTTTGCATTGTCAACTGATGATAAAACAGGTCGACTTAAAATTAAGGCAAATCATAGTAACTCAAGTCAAATACATGATGATGAACTGGTACTGGTAAAGCAGGACGAGGTATTAAGAGCATACCACTGCACCAGTATCATTGGATGGAATGGAATAGTGGGTATGGGAATAAGTAGGAGGGGCAGAGTCTACATTCACTTAAGTACTCAGGTCCCAGATAGTATGAAGCCACACTTGGAAGTACTGATTCAAGTTGACATAAGTAAGGCTCAGCAAGATGGTTACAAATTTTTCTGGTCTAAAAGTGGTCTGATTTTGTGTTCAGGGAATGCTGAGGGTATCCTTTCCACAAAGTACATTATATATGCAAAACATTTGGATTCAGGGGAATATATGAAGTTGGATCCTGCCGTCAGTCTTTGTAAGGATTGGGAATTAGCCCAAACTGATAATTCAGATTTGATATGTGAATTAGGATCATCATGTGATAGTGTGGGGGAGGTAAGATGCGTTCTTCAGAATACACAAGTTTAAGGGCAGGTCAAAGATTTAAATGATGGCCTGTGAAGGAGAGAGACATATAAGTCTCATTCTACTCGGAGTGAGGACCCCGGGAAAATTTTCTTTGGCGATACATTATGCAAGTCGGGTGAAAGGGGACTAGTTCCCCAAATTACGGTAGAGTCGGGCAATTGGTCAGACTCGACAGGGGACGGGATATCTGAAATAGAAGATGATCCTCCCCTGGATATAGTGAAGCGATTGGGGAACCCGATGAAGAAGTCTCTGGCAATGAACTAGATAACACTCTTGTAAAAGAGACGCAGGGCAGTGAAGGTGACCCTGGATATGTAGAAGGCGTTGTCACTGTCTGCCGACTTCATTCTGGGCAAAGTTTGTTTGCAGTTGTGGACACCGATGCGGAGGTGACCCTTATTTCGGAGGAAGTCTACAAGTCCCTATAGTCGCCCCCGCCTGTCATAAATTAGGTCATTATCAATACAGTAGGAAGGGGTATGCAAATGAATGGGTTTATTGTACATGTAGGACCTACTGATATTCAATTGGGCACATTGATGATAGAGGCAAACATCTATGTGGCCCCAATATCTAATGACATGCTTTTGGACTTTGATCTCCCGAGAGAGAAGGGAGTGGGACTTGATGTCGGAAGGGCACTTGACCATCGCAGAGGAAGTCATCCCTATGACATCAGGTTGGGTGGGACAAGTCCCCCGTGAAGCTAATGTTGTTCTAGACAGGAAGGTCACTGTTGCCCGAATTCAGTAATGAGGGTTTCATGTAATCTTAGCGAGGATTTGTCAGAGTATATTGTTGAGGCCTGTACCCATGATAACTTGTTAGTTCCTAGGATTTTACAGTCGTCAGGGTGAAGTCCGGTTATTTGTGTGATGAATGTTTTTGATAAGCACGTCACAGTTCCTGAGAATGAGATGATAGCCCGGGCGGTTGAGGTGGAAATATCACCGGGCTAGGACATTGGCTTGACCAAGGGGAATGACCCCTGTGTACGAAAGGGTCGAAGGGGTTGATGAGTCAGAAGTTGGGGAGGGAGTACCCAGTCATCTGAAAGAGTTGTTCAACAGGTCAATGAAAGCCCTAGATGTAGCGAGTTAAAAACGTTTAACCTCTTTATTGTCAGAATTTGGTGCAATTTTGCCGCAAATGAGTTTGACTTGGGTGACTTCTCCCTCATTGAACACCACAAAGATACCGGGGACCACCCACCAATTAAGCAGCGAATGAGGAGAACCCCAGTAGGGTTTGCCGAAGAAGAGGAAGCCCACATGAAGCGAATGCTCGAGGCAGGGGTGGTTCAGCCTTCAGTGTCTGAGAAGTGTTCTGCTCCAGTCTTGGTTAGGAAAAAAGGATGGTTGGGTTAGGTGGTGTATCGACTATAGGGCGGTCAACTCCTGCACTGTAAAGGATGTGCATTTTTTACCATTGATAGGAAAACGTTTAGAAACATTAGCGGGAAATATGTATTCAAAACTCGATGCAAACTCGGCATATTGGCAGGTCAAAATTAGGGAGCAAGATGGGCCCAAGACTGCTTTCATTTCGAAGTATGGGTTGTTTGAATTTGCCAGGATGTCATTGGTTTGTGTAACAGCCCAGCGGCATATGTTAGAGTGGTGAATTTGGTCCTACGTGGTCTAACGTGGGACATAGTCCTGGCCTTCTTGGACGATATTTTGGTGTTAGGGCAAAAGCTTGGAGGCCCATTTTGACAATCTGAGGGCAGTGTTCCTAAGATTCAGGGAATATGGGCTCAAGTTGAAACCCCAAAAATGTGAACTATTCCAACAGGAGGTCGAGTTTCTTGGGAGAGTTGTAGGAATAGGGGGAATGGGGATAGGTCCGGGTTTTATTGAGGATGTGAAAAACTGGCCTACCCCTAAAAATAGCAAGGATGTCGAGAGGTTCTTGGGTTTCGCCAATTACCGTCGGTCCTTCATTCAGTCATATTCAAAAATAGCTGTCCCCTTTCAAGAAGTCACAGGTAAAAGACCCTTCAGGTGGAATGATTGAACACCAAGAGTCTTTTCAGAAATTAAAAGTGACCCTGACCTCAGCACCCGTACTCGCCTTTCCCAATGCCACAGATCCCTTTATTTTGGACTGTGATGCATCGTTTGGGAGCTGACTTGATACAGGTTCCGGATGGAAAAGAAGCGGGTTGTGGCATACTCAAGTTTAACACTTGCTCCAGAGCACAGTGCTACTGCACTCCCCGCAAAGAGCTTTTGGCTATTGTGAGGTTCACCCGCCAGTTTCGTCATCACCTGGCGGGTCGTTCATTCTTACTGAGAACCGATCATTCAAGTCTCACATGGCTCTTCAGGTTCGAAAATCCAGAGGGGCCGCTGGCTATGTGGATGGAGGAACTTAGCCAATACAATATAACGGTTCAACACAGAGAGGGCGCAAAGTATGGGAACGCTGATGGGCTTTCTAGGATCCCCAATGAAATACCGTGTCCGGAGTTCTCTACGGAGGTAGAATTGTCATACCTCCCATGTTAGGGGTGTAAATATTGTACTAAGACCCATAGGCAGTGGTCGACTTTGCTGAAGAGGTCGATTATGTGGTGCCCCTGGCTTCCAAGGTAACTCCTAAACCAGAGGTCAGGAGAGTTCAGGACCCGGCCAAAGTTGACCAGGGTCAAGAGTGGGAGGAAATTAAGGTATCGAGGGTTATGATAGTTGTGAAGGACGGGGATGCAATTGTTTCCCCGGATCAAGGAGAAATGTCTGTTTAAGTAGTTGGAGAGGAAGGTGGTGTTGGTTTAGGGAAATATTCAGTCGAAGAGATTTTTGAGAGTCAGGGTAAAGACCCTGAGTTAAAATGGCTTCTAAAATGGCTTAAGGATGAAGGAGACCCCCCATTCCAAGTTCTATTGGGTCAATATAGAGAGGTTCAAGATCAATGACAGGGGAGAATTGGTTTTTGCCTCCACGAAGGGTGGTGACCCTCGTTTAGTGGTGCCCACGGAATGGAGAAATGAAATTCTGGAGTTGTGTCATGATATCCCGTCCGCGGGCCACAAAGGAGCAGAGCGGACAAGGGAGAAAATAAAACTGAGTTACTATTGGCATGGGTTGGGGTCTGATGTGGAAAGGTATGTGGCGAGTTGTAAAAGTTGAGAGAGGGTACATCTTGATTTTATTGGTCCACTTCCGAAAACAGAGAGGGGAAATGAACACGTGCTCATGATGGTCGATCAGTTCAGTAAATGGGTTGAGTGCGTGTCCCTTCCCTCCCAGGCAGCCGAGGTGACGGCTAAGGCAGCCATAAATGAGTTTTTTTGTCGGTTTGGATACCCGTTCGAAATTTTCGACGATCAGGGTAGGAATTTCGAGAGCCAGTTGTTTAGGGCGGTATGTGATGTGCTTCATATCCACGAGGCCAGAACCACACCATACCGGCCCTCAGCAAACGGCCAAGTTGAGCGGTACAATCGAACCTCATGGCAGCAGTTAGGTGTTTTGTGGGGACAAACCAAAGAACTTGGGATGAAAATATAGCCCAATTGGCAGAAGCAATTAGGGCTTCAGTCAATCGCACTACAGGGTTCACTGCAAATAAGCATATGCTAGGGAGGGAGATAAATACCCTTGCGGAGTTAATGTTTAGACCACCAAGAGATGGGAGTCCCCCCGATTTAGGTGGCCATGTTGCAGATTTAGTAGAGGCTATGCAGGTAGCTCTTGAAATTGCCAGACAGAATATTAAAACCAATCAGTTGTGAAGAAAAAAGGATTACGACCTTAGAGTTAACATACGTCAGTACAAGGTCGGGGACTTTGTATACTAGTTAGACACAGCTACAACCCAAGGGAGGTGCAAAAAACTTTGCCCGGTTTGAAAGGGCCCGGGAATTGTTATTAAGAAGGTTTCGTCTTATTTACACAAAATAAAAAGAATTTGCTTATCACAGCAAATCACGATAAGATGAAATTGTGCAAGGTTAGGGTAATTCCTCCTTGGCTGGTGAAGGAAAAGGGGAAAATGGAAAACGGTAATAAATCTGTTGAAGGAGAAATTCTAGATACTCAGATGCTCGACTCAGAGGGCCTACTTCCAACACCTAAATTTTTAGACCCGGGTGAAGGGAAAGGTGAACAGGCTTCTGGGGCAAGTCGGCGCAATGCGGACAGAGAAGACGAACAGTCTGAAGTACCTGTGACAGGACCCGGCACTCCTGGTTTCCATGGGAAGTTGTATTGCACTTGCCGAGGTCCTGATACAGGGGAATCTATGATAGGTAGCGATGGATGCTCAGAGTGGTTTCATGGGAGGTGCGTGGATATCTCACCTCAAGAGGCTGAGGACTTGGGTAATAATGACTGCTTTTGTCCTACATGCAGGGAGGCCCAGAAAACCAACTCGGGTGCTACTTCAACTCCCATAAAACCCCGTAGGAGCGCCCGTAACTGGCGTCCTGAAATGAATGAAGTGTTGAGGAGGACAAAAAGGGGGGTAGGTAAAGTAATATAAACATACTGCCTTCAGTGGAGGGTGTTATGGTAGATTACCACACGAAGAAAAAATATCACATGAAGAAAAATATCACCCGAGACAGCGTCGAGGGTGATATTTTCTCTTCATGTGATATTTTTTCTAAGTGTGGTAATCTACCATAAAACCCTCCACTGAAGGCAGTATGTTTTTTATTATACTGAATGCCTCCCTTTTACCTTATGACTGAATAAATGATATGGTTTCTCGTGAAAAAATTAAGTGTTTTTTAGTTAAGAATATACTATGAATTACAACATCTGAACCTACATTTTGTAAACTCTAACATGTGCCAAATAGAAGATCAAAACGGGAAAATGCTGAAATAAAAAATGAAAATAAAGTTATTCTTAGAAACAATTAGTATAATGCTGTGATTTATGATTTCATGGTACGGTTGGCTGAACATGAGTTTGCATGTTTCGGATAATTGCAGAATTCACAACATTTAGGTTAACATTTGATGATTTGGAAACCCTTGAAACACAGTCAAAACATTTTTTCTGCCAGATACTCATGGAACACCGGCACTTGTTTCATAAAAAAAGTCAGCCCCTCCCCCTCTTCTTCCAGAGAATTTATATGAAACAGAAGAGAGGAAACAAGTAGGAAGCAAGTATTTACTGGTCTACCTCCGGCTACAGCACTTTTTTTCATCGAGTTGCTGTCTTTCGTATCTAAAGATTCTTCAACTGTCTCTAAAGACACCTCTGCAAATACCATAATGTATTTTAGCGACAGATATTTACATAAATCGTGAAAACGAAGAACAGTCTGCTTCGACTAAAGTCAGTAAATAGGACTAAATACTAATCGGTAAATCTCGGTCGGGGATTGTGATATTTTCCGAGTTCGGCAAAATTCGTTCTCAGCATGTGATATTTTCTTTGCTATGCAAAAATAGCACATGTTGCTAGGGGAAGCCTGTGATATTTTCGTTGCTACGCAAAATATCACATGTTGCTAGGGGAAGGCGGAGCAAACAAAAAATACTGCAAAATACCATATTGAGGAGAACCAATGAAATGACTAGATTTTATCAGAAATTTGCATGAAGTATAATAATGGGACTTACTCGCTCCCGGTCGCATGAACGACAGGGAGTGAGCTGGGGTATGATTGTATTTTTCAGAGTTTCAAGATGAGTAGCGACGACGAGGGTTCCAAGAGGAGCAAGGACTGTAAGTTCGGTAGAGAGAATACAGGGAGGGGGGATAAACAGCTGAGCTACAGGGTGGATGGGTCTCAGTATAGAGGACCCTCCACCAAGTGACTTTCAAGGAGAAACTTTGCCAGTAGCAGCCGCAGGAAGAGGACCCCAAGGTGCACTTCGGTATTGTGTTATTCGAAACAAGTTGGCAATGTTGATGATAGCCACAGGCCTGCTTCGGCCAGCCTGGGGCACCTGTAGGGTTTCAGACTGGACCCATTACTGTGGATGCCCACCTCCACCTTGATAGGGCGTGGGCCAGAACCAAATTCTCAGGGCCCCCAATCTACGACAGTATATGGGGATGATGTTGCCAAGTAGGCAGATGCATGCCATTAATGTGAAGGGTGGTGTCATAAACTATTGTGATCCTGTAACATGGCCATCTGACCAGGAGCTCGAGGTCCAGAACCAGAGCTTGGTTGTGGCTATGGGGGTTCATTCTAAAAGGGCAAGGGGCCTATAGGATTGAAACCCTGTTAAAGACTGGGAAGTTGCGTGTCCTTGGAGAGGTGGGGTTGAATTACTCTATGGGATCCCCTCGTCCACAGGCAAAACTTACCACTCTAAGATGGATTCTTAGAATGGCAGCCCCTCGGCGAGATGTTCCGTTGGTTTTACATGTCAGAGGGGTAAAGGTGATACTTATAGTGCATGGGCCCATAGGGCATTTCTTAGCAGAGGACACCCGATGCACTTGCATTGTTTCGATGGTGGCCGTAAACAAGTGTGTTTGTGGATGGAAAACTTCCCGGGTACCAACTTTGGATTCAAAGGTGGGGTAAGAATGTTTGACAAGAAGCAGCAGAGGGCTGTGGACAGGATACCCAGGGAGCGCATCCTGCTTGAGTCTGATGCTCCCTATTTCAGGCCCGCTTGGGTGCCACAGGCTGGGCATGGCCATCCAAGGTATCTCGCTGAGGTGGCAAAAGGAATAGCTGCCATCAAACAGGAAGCCACAATGGATGGGCCCTTGAAGAGGGAGGGAAGAATGCCCTGAGGTTCTATGGCCTCAAAGTATAGAGAATAGTGATCAATAGCAGTCTAATAGTATGACTTGAGTTGTAAATATGTATAATACTAGTGTTTTTTGTGCCAAGAAGGCTTGTTCCAGTCAATTTACTCAAGTGCTGTTAATGTAGGTTGTGTTTAAACTTTAGGAATTCAATAATAGATGGGAGGGGGTGTTTTTTTTATTTTTCAGGACAGACGTAAGAATGAAAACCTGGGAACTGGCGAGCAGGACTTGGATGGGACCATCCTGTCAAATGGGAAGTATGGGTAATTATTCAATTCTTGACCCATGTTGGAGCTTTCAAACAAAACAGGGGGGAGTGTAGTGCCGGTTCCCGGTTTTGTCCAGCCCAAAACAGGATATCCAGAATATACCGGCGCATGCGCTCTCTCTCAACGTCGAACCATCAAACTAGCAGAACGCTTTTATTGTAAGTTCAAAGTAATCCGTCCTTATCGAGTAAATATAATGTCGTATTAGTCATCGTTGATAGAAATCAATTCGTCAACAATTCTATCAGTAGCTATAGAAGGTACATATATGCAACTATTTTTTTGTGATTTTAAAGCAAATTTTTGAAAACTTGACATGGGTACAAGGAACCGTTATTTCTTATATTTATTCAATTGCAAAAATAAACGAAAGCGGCAATGTTTAGCTACCACCCGACCCCCCCCCCCC